>JAQQZS010000014.1:5346395-5360717 GCA_030068045.1 Platyallabes tihoni | reverse complement strand
TGATTGTGTAAAGCTGCTTTGAGGCAATGACAATTGCTAAAAGCGCTATACAAATAAAATTGAATTGAATTGAACTAAAAGTTATGAAGATGTATGGTAGCAGGCATGCTAGTAGAATAAAGCAAATATGTACTATTTATGTGAACAGTGTATTAACCACCACTCACTTAAATTCTCATGATGGAAACTTGACATCTTGCTGTCCAACAATATGCATTTCTGGCATGTGAGTCCAGATAGATAATAATATGAGTTTATTTGTGCCCGGTTCTGAAACAGTCATCTGAAAAGACTTAATAAAACTACCCAAACTGCAATGTCATCTAACCAGGTTGGTAGATCACCAGAAATTCCTTTTAGGTTCCAGGTCAATTAAAACACTCTCTTGCACCACTGCCACCCTTTTTGTCTTCGAATCTATGTCTCTACAACTCAGGTACTCAGGCGAAATACAAACCACTGAAGCCCAGCTGCCAGCACAGGCTATCAGTGTTCTCTTGGACAGTGATTGATTCTACTACCTCTGAACTTGTCTAAACTCTCATCATCTATTCTGACTCGAGATTGCCTGGAGCAGTCTGAGGTAAAGGTTCACCACAAGGCCAAGGATCCAAGGGCGATTTATCAAACTTGTTTAGACAGTTTTATCTATTTATTTATTTATTTATTTACTATTTCTATTTCATTTTTATTTATTTTTATTTTTTTACTATTTTTACATTTTGGTGATCTCTGCAAGATATATCTGGTAAGACCTATTAGACAATACTAGCTTATACAGAAAATCACAACAAAACAGCTGATGCATTGCTGATGCGTATGTTAAATTCATTTCAGAATTTTTTTTTTCTGATCTTGCAGGTATAGCAGGGTGTGAGTGTTCAGTCTACAACCAAATTATTATTATTTTTTTAATTATTTATTTGTTTATTTTTTTATTTTAACTGTAGACACAATTTGATTATACTACGTAAAATCCCAGCAAAGATGAGGCTGTGGTAAAGCCCTTGAATCTGAATGCAACCAAAAGAAATCTGAACCATCCCAGAAGTGGCACAAAAGCATCCATGAAACTTAGTGTTACAAGGAAAGCTACGTTACTTCAAAATCAGGAGTCTTCTTTTCATCCGCCATGGTTTGTTTCGAAGTGTGGCAATAAGTTTCTTCTTTTCTTCGACCTCCTCTTTTAGCCGAGCCATTTCACCCTCTGACAGGGATTCAGCATCAGATTCACTTCCAGATGAGCTACCAGAGAGGAACATCAGATGTCACAATAAGGATGACTAATTTCCACTCATTTTTAATCTCTTAAACAGTGCAGTTTGTAAAACTCAACAGTGATACAAATTTTAGCTTGGTAGTCTAGAATAATAGTTCTAAAAAGTATAAAGCAAGAAGAACGAAAGAAACATGCAAAACCTTAGATAAATCTGTCATACTAAAGGTTGAGTCATATTGTTGGTCCTGAAAAAGTATTTAAAGATGCTTCTATACTCTCCTTGGCAGTGAATTAATATAGATTTCTAGTCAAACTTCCAGCCATACATGTGCGGTCACACATAAGGAGGTTCGCTTTAGTTCCCGCCATTTTCACTGTTGTTTAATAAATTGTAGAATTCTGTATAATGACCATATATGGTCTACATGGGCTCCAACAGATATTGATGTAAATACCCTACAAATAAAAATTACTTTACTGTATATATATATATATATATATATATAAAACACATTAACTCATTTTTCAAAACTGTCAGGCCAGCTAAGATGATACAACAGAAAATTTTGGCGGAAACAAACTACAACTCCCAACTATTCTGTTCCAAACACACCTGATTATCCAGATTCTTAAATAAGATTTGGCAATAGAGAGATGTTGCAAAGTACATGCTTTTTTAACACAAGCCTCATTTGTTTATGATTTTGTGTAATTGTGAATGACTTTGATTTGTTATTTTGATTTTCGATTTTCTGCTTGCCCTAGTGTATCATGACTTGATGACAACCAACCCTTCCCTGTTTTTTCAACTATGACTATGACTTAGCCGAGTTTGATTTTGCTGTTTACTTTGTTTAAATAAATTCTGTCTCTCTTACCTGCACTTAGAGAAACCAAATCCACATCTACATTGTTCCTAACATAATGATTCAGAATAAAATTGTAACATAGTATTTCAGGTGGTAGATGGAAGGTAAATCATTTTCCATTTACTCGATTACTGTTTTGTACATATTTCAGGTTTCTGTACTTTATCTGAATAGTTTTATTAGTGGATACTTTTTACATTTTCACCACTATATCCTACTTTCTACTACACTGCATTTCTGCATGGTGTTGAAGCTTTTTTTCCTGTTTTTTTATTTATTTTTTTTACAATTTGATTTCACCAAACAATTAAAGTGATTTTCAATCACAGTCATTAAAACACTCTTGAAGATGATTGTGCACCACTAGCCTTACAGGTTTTAATAATATAATAATAATAAAATTGGGCTTAGAACTGTCCAATGCAAGGGACAGTTCTTAAGTAAAGTATCTTCTTACTTGCTTTCCCTGCTTAATTGCCCTTTCTTACCTTTGCCACAAGCACAGGATATTTCTTCTGTCTCTTAGCTGACTATAGTAGCAAATGTTAGTCAGTTGGCTTACTGACAATGTGTAATACTGGATTACATTTTAGGATCAGTAGTATTTATTTATTTATTTATTTATTTATATATCTACAATCCTGTGAGAAATCATTTGCCTGTTTTTTTTTTTTTGCACATTTGTCACACTTCAATGATTTAGTTTTTAAATGATAATTTCATTTATTGAGGCAACAAAAACCTGTCCAGTAATTGCCTCCCGTGCTAATTTATGAATGAACTATGATTAATCGCATTTTTGCAAATTTCACTTTGCACACCCAGGCCTGATTACTGCCAGAGCTCTTGAATCAAGAAATCAAGAAAGTGAGGCATGCTGATAAAATATTTCAAACGATGCAGTGTTCATGAGAAATTTTAGAACAGATGAGAAATTAATTAATTAATTGTCAGGTATCAGTCTGGAGAGGGTTAAAAGGCCATTTCTATGGTGTTGGGACTCCAGTGAACTACGATGAGAGGCAGTGTCCACAAATGAAGAAAATTGGAACAGTGGTGAATCTATCCAGGAGTGGCTGGCCGACTCAAAATCACTTCAAGGTCACAACAACGACTCAACAAGGGGCTCAGAAAAGAAACCAGAATAACATCTAAAGAACTACAGACCTCACTTGCCTTAGTTAAGGCTAATCTAAAAAACATCTTGATTAACATCTTAACAGAGAGATAAGTTTTTTTTTTACCTTAATAAATGAAATCAGCATTTAATGAAAACAAATTTTGTTATTCATCACGTTATCTTTGTGTAATATTAAAATATGTTTGATTATCTAAATTATTAACAAAAATTAAATCATTACTACAAATACTTTTTCACAGCAGTCTATCTATCTATCTATCTATCTATCTATCTATCTATCACACTTTTAACTCTATTGTCATTGTTTCTTTTCAATTTTGATAGATTGGAATATATGATTGTATAATTTTCCCATTACCAAAGGACTATAGATTGCTTGGGCCTAAAGTGTGCAAAAGTGCCTAAAATTACAAATTTTAAATTCCGGTAGTGTAAAGAGAGAGGTTTGTATTAAAAAAAAAGTGCTAAGATGTTCAAAGCAATGATTTTCATATTTGATTTTGATTATTTGCACTCAGAAACAGTTCAAAATCCAAACTTATTTTAGAAGTGTCATAGATTGGTTTCTTTCCTTGTAATGTTTATAACACCTGAAAATATTTTTAATTGAATTAATGAAAAAATTACATATTATTAAATAAATAAATAGTCTCACACATCCCTTTCCTTTTTTGCTTTTTGAAATTGCGTATCTTTACTTTGTGAACTAGCTCTTCAGATTATCTGTTATTTCATGACATTAACAGTATTCCTGAGGATTATAATTGAGGATGTTCCACAATTTTAACCTGTTTAGAGAAATTAAATTTAAAACAGGACTGATATGGATATCTCCAGTCCATCTGTTTCTTAAGAGTTGCTGAGGGGTAAATTAGCAGCTAATGGCTAATAACTAAGCATTTTTTTTTGTTTTGTTTTTCATTTAGTTTTGTTATCCTTTTTCCAGGCTTTAAGTTCTAATTGTCTAGGAAAATGCACATCAAAGTGCTGGTCTGGTGCAGTTCATTGCAAGCAACAGACAGTTAAATGCTGACTTTGACAAATGAGGAAAAAGGAAGGAATGTTTCAGGCATGTTAGTATTTCAGATGGAACATTAACAGAGATATTTTGGAAACTTCTAAGACTTACAAAATTGTTTTAAAAGAAGTATAATATGTAGCTTTAAAAGTTAGAAGGAAAATCCTAGACATACTCTACCTGCTACCTTCTCCTTTTTTCTTTTTGTTATCGCCCTTTTCTTTCCCAGCTTTTCCTTTTCCAGTTTTCTCTTTATTGTTCTCTTCCTCTTTTTCCTTTTTGCTTGCTCCTTTCCCATTCTTCTTTTTGCTCCCTTTGTCCTCTTCACTGTCCACATCAGAATCCTGGGCTGCAGCATTGGTCTTCTTTCTGTTGGTAGCCTTTCTCCGCCCACGTGGTTTCTCACTCTTGTTGTCTTCAGAATTGTCATTTCTCCTTCTTCTGCCTCGTCTTTGGCGAGGAGTTTCATCTTCCTCCTCCTCTTCATCATCACTGTCTGCTGTTTTTGCTTTCACTCTGCGAGCAGCAGGTCTGGGTCTTCTTGCACTTCTTGGTCTCTTGATGTCCTCTGAGGAACAGGTGAGACATGGCACTGTACTGTTTCATATTGCTTATACGATAATTTACTTATGTAATACATATAAATGTAAAAACGAGTCTTTTTAAAATGTAAAATATTTTAATAATTCTATTAAACTATCTTTCCCCAAAACGTTCCCCTTCCTAAATGCAGTAGAGACAATGATGTAAAAGAATCATACATAATATACTGATTATTTAAAAATGGCAAGCGTTGTCAGACTTTTATTATTTGAAAGAGGTTTTGTTAAATGTATTAATTATATGTATTTAGTCTAAATCTGCTCACAGTGTCCCCATATAATTGTCACCCTTCATAAAAAATTATCGAAAATTCTTGCACAAAAATAAACACAATTATTCTATTTCCACTCATATATAAACAAAAAAATGTCTGTTTTGTAGGAATTCTGCCACCAGTTACAACAGTTACATATTTCAGTCCAAAACCTAACCTTTTTTTTGAAATCCTAAATAATTAATACATTCAAACAATGGAGGGATAAATAAAACATGTTCAGTACACAAGTACACAATAGAGTCCAATTCTACCATAATTCCAAGTCTTATAAAATGAAAAATGAACAGAAATGGTAAACATATTAAGTATTTAATATATTATGGTGTGTTATTTCTTATTTAAATGTAAGCAAATGTGTGAAAAAAAAAAAACAGAGGCAGATTTTCCATTCTGTTTAGATGACTCTCTGATAGACCGATCATGAGAGTTTTTCCACAAACTCTCAAAGTCTGTGTCAGCTCAATGGGGGAAAGAGGTAAAATGCTGCAAACTTAATACTGAGAAACTCTAAAATTCTAAAATTATATTTTCACTCATCAGAAGAATTTTTAGTAGTACTTTCAGACTTATG
The DNA here is from genome assembly GCA_030068045.1 of Platyallabes tihoni. Taxonomy (NCBI): domain Eukaryota; kingdom Metazoa; phylum Chordata; class Actinopteri; order Siluriformes; family Clariidae; genus Platyallabes; species Platyallabes tihoni. The sequence goes on along the minus strand of JAQQZS010000014.1, from coordinate 5,355,019 downwards.
GACCCCTTTGTATTGTGTATGCATACTTTAAACATTTTATATCATACAGAGAAATTAAGTGTCTGCTTGTAAATAAAGTAAACACCTATACATTTATACATTCTGCTATACATAACTTACCATCACTGTCTAACTCAGCATCTATCTCAATTCCAACTGTAACACACAAACAGGCAACAAAATTACATAAATTAATAAGCTATTCAAATCTAAAGCATTAACATATTGACAAGTAAATAACTAAACAAAACCTGTGTACATGTATTTAAAAAAATTACAAAACAATGGACTATTAATCTACAGTTACTCTCACCGTCTTCCAGATTCGCAATAATGCCTGTTTTTTGGCGTGGCATTTTCCAGCGTCGTATGATTTCAATATCCGGTCATTCTTGCATCTGCAGTTTGCTGCTGGTGAAGACATGTGACACAGAGGACACAGTTGAGTGGCATTCAGCTCTCAATGTGTGGCAGGTGCATCTCTCCAAAGCCCGAGCATCAGATGTCCCCTTGGATACAGCAAACGATATCTCTCCGGAAATTGGCAACAAAAAGCCTAGTGGCCAGACGAGAAATCTCAAAAGGAGAATGGACAAAAGACAGCGTAAAATGACCTGGTCTTAACCTGCATGCAACAACATCTTCGCTTACGAACCACGTAAGACCTCCAAGCTAATCAGACTGTAGATAACACTGAAAATGCGGTCTACCATAGAATCATAGACAATCTTATTCAAATATTGAATTTATTTCTGAAATTATAATTCCTTGAATATATTTAAAATATTTCCATCAGTTATTTCACTTGAATAAAAAATATAGTTTAGACTGCTTATGAAAACTTCTTTTAGGAGATCTGGGGTAAAAATCTAAAGAAAGCAGAATAACAGAATAGCCATTCCATGTTTTAACAAAAAAAGAGAGGTTTAATGGTGCATGGGTTCATTTTAATTCATGTATATTAAAAAAATCTACTCTCCAATTTCTATTTATGACCTGTAAAGGAATTAGCTTTTTATGTCTGTTTAATTAGTCAAACACATGTCTGATTATGTGGACATAGCTTGGCCTGATGAATATTTCAGGTGGCAATTGGACACCAAGGCACAACCAGTACAGCCATTAAAACCTTCTCCTTCCCAGAATTATGGCTCTGTTTAGCTGTCCCTCATGCGTTCATTTTGTCCAGACGTTTTGCTTTTTTAACTCATAGAGACTCTTGTGTCCTTTCTAATGCAGATCTATGATGTGTTGTACTCTTAACAGAGGATTCAGGGATCTCTAGGTAAATATGGGAAATTAATAATGGGAATTAAATTAAAATGCATTTCTTTTATAACAAAACCAAATAACACCTTGGTGAGTTTTATATACTGTATGTAGATATACATACTCCATATTGGCAAAAGTTTTTGCTTATCTGCCTTCACATGCATATGACCTTGGAGTGCACCTTGCAGCTATAACAGCAAACTCTTATTGGAAGGCTTTGTGAGGTCAGACTCCGATGTTGGACGAGAAGGCCTGGCTCACAATCTCTGCTCTAATTCATCCCAAAGGTCTTCTATTGGGTTGAGGTCAAGACTCTGTGCAGGACAGCAGGACAGTCAAGTTATTTCACACCAAACTCAGCCATGTCTTTATGGACCTTGTTTTGTGCACTGGTGCGCAGTCATGTTGGAGCAGGAAGGGGCCATCCTCAAACTGTTCCCACAAAGTTAGGCGCATGGAATTGTCCAAAATGTTTTTATATGTTGAAGCATTAAGGGTTCCTCTCACTAGAACTAAGGGGTTTGAGCACAACTTCTGAAAAACAACCTCCGATCATAATCCCTCCTGCACTAAACTTGACAATGCAGTCAGACAAGTACCATTCTCCTGTCAACTGCCAAACATAGACTCATACATTGGATTGCCAAATTTAAAGAAAAAAAGAAACATGATTCATCACTCCAAAGAACAAGTCTTCACTGCTCTAGAGTCTAGTGATGGCGTGCTTTACATCACTGTATCCGATGCTTTGCATTGCACTTGTTGATGTAAGGCTTGGATGCAGCTGCTCAGCCATGGAAACCCATTTCATGAAGCCATCAACACTCTGTTCTTGAGCTAACACTCTGTTCTAAGCCCACGTAAAGTTTGGAGGTTCTGTAGCTATTGACTTGGCGACCTCCGTGCACTATGTGTCTCAGCATCCGCTGACCCTGCTCAATGATTTTACATGGCCTACCACTTTGTAGATGAGTTGCTATTGTTCCTAATCGCTTTTACTTTGTTATAATACCATTAACAGTTGGCTGTGGAATATTCAGTAGCGAGGAAATTTCACAACATGACTTATTGCACAGGTGGCATCCTATCACAGTACTGTATTGGAATTCATTAAGCTCCTGAGAAAGTTTGTAGAAGTGGTCTGCATACCTAGGTTCCTTTGAGTTCTATACACCTGTAATCACCTGTGGTGATGCCTAGATTTCATATATAGTAAACATGTTAGAGTATAAAGTATATTGATGTGTTTCAGATTTTAGTATCTGTACAGATTTGTACAGCAGAATTTTAGTGTGCAGAATGTGGAAAAACAATCTAGAGGAGAGAAACCTGTTTTAATGTATGAGAATCTGTGTATAATGTATTTATGTGAGCACTCAAGCCCTGGGTCAAACTTGTGTAAAGGATTGCATTTTATAACATCTGGAAGACCATGAAGAAGCAGCACAATGCTATCTAGCAGCACCAGTAGCCCCAAAGTATCCAGCATGATAGCATGACAGCATGTCCCTCAACATGATCAGCAAGGTGCTCACTGACTTTTTCTAGCTGACCAATCAATCTTTTCAGTTGACAGTTGTGTCATAGAGTTAATGTACCATATCTTTTCATGTAGTAGTAGTGATAATAATAATAATAATAATAATAATACATTTTATTTATAAAGCACTTTACATTTGTGTACAAATCAAAACAAGAATGAAAAAGTAATGTGTCCCCATTAATATGCTTTCCCCAGGTGTTTTGTCCTGGGGCAGAAACTGTAGGTATTTATGGAGCAAAGATATCGTGTATATTGTTTGAGTTCTTTGAGATAGTTTGGGGCGTTTGTGTGGATGCACTGGTGGGTAAGTAGCCAGAGTTTATATTTAATACGGATGTGGATGGGAGCCAGTGGAGTGTCCGGAGGATTGGAGTGATGTGCACATATGTATGCACCCTCATAAGGATCCTGGCAGCACTGTTTTGAATGTGTTGGAGCTTTTGAAGACTCCCAATCCCAGAGATCCCAATAAGAAGTGCAATACAATTGACAAGCCTGGAGGAGACAAAGGCATGGACCAGCCTTTTGTAGACCAGGACTGCTGAAGTAACTTGCACTTTTATCATCAATGAGTTATCAATAATTTTTGAGTACAGAAAGTTTCATTTGCTTGATTCTTCATGATTTAGCCATCAACCATCAAGTTTTTTTTTTTTACCCCAATGTGACAGTCTGTTTTTAGCACAAAGTTGATGTTTTTCAGATTGGATCTCTTGGGCTGCATTCATATTACAAGCCACATTGCTCAATTCCAATTTTTTGGCCAGATCGGATTTGCATGTCATGATGGTTTACATTTATAAGTGACTTGTGTCTGACTCTAATGTGGACGCATCAGTTCTCGGCATATCAGTTCCGATCTAGGACCACATCGTATGAAAATCATATGTTCACTTTATGGGGTCCTAGAGTGGATACATAGCTGATATGTGGTCATGTGACATGAATAAGCGTCATAACAGACTCGGACACATGATAGTTTTTAAAGTATTTTTTATCATCAGTAAATGTTCTAAATCAGGACAATGGTCAAAGAAATTGTTGTTGTGAAATGTTACCACTAACAATTGAATGTGAAATATTGAATATATTTCCTGAATACTTATTATGTCATTTTAGTAGTCAATGAATGCCTAAAAATATACAGTATTTTTTGCAGATAAGTGGCATCACTTTTTATCAAGGATGAAAAAATTTATTAAAGTGTAGTGGTTTGTTAGTTTTTTGCTCAGTAGTTTAGTCATACTTTTACATTACATTGTCTTAATCCAACTTCTTTGTTTATAGCTGTTTTTCTTACTCCAACAAATGTTAAGTAATAAATCTCGCATGTCTTAGAATAATAGGTAATGATATCTTCCTGTGCACTTTGCACGAGTCCCTGCAATGTTAGTCCATACAGAATATATGACGTAAAATTAAATCATATATTGAAAGTTTTCAGGGTTTAAATTTCAGCGCTTTTGAACCATTTTAAATTTGATGAAACCATGTGATTACCAAAGACTGATAAAAAAAAAACACACATACACACACACTGGATAATCAGTACTGTACATGATGTAAGGGCAAATGGTATATCCAAGAAAATCAGGTGATTCACAAAGCACATAGTGTATATCTGTGCTGGTAAATGTCTAGCAATGGGGAAAAGGATCTATCTATGGGACACAGTACACCAGCAGAGATAACAGTAGATTAGAGAATACAGTGAGGGGGCATCTGAAACTCCAGCAGTGTATATTTGAAAAGCATGAAAACAATACGCACAATGCTACTCGGGTTCATTTGGTTTCAGGCATTCAGACTGCTCTCTCGCTCGCTATACCTCAAATAAACTTTACCAGAGGTGGAAACTGGATAGGCTTATTACACTGGACCACTTTAAATATTCATTCAGGAACCTAGGTGTATTTAACTGTAAATTTAAGACTTGTTAGAAGATTTAATCCTTACATTTAATTTAAGTGTAAGTATGATGTTTTAGTTTGTGGTCCTTTGTTGAAAATCCACTTGAGATATTTTATCAAAAAACACAGTACTTATCATCTACTGTAAAATCTACTGGAAAATTACTTAATATAGATAGAATATGGAATATGTACAATATAAAAGATAATATGTTAATATTCGGTAGATAAATTCATAGGTAGCCACAGACAACATAAATCTTAAAAAAATAAACAAATCCTTGGATACATTGTTTTTATTCCAATGCAACAGAACCGGACGTCCCTAAAAGTAAAGTTGCTTTGTGACAATGCCCATTGTTTACAGTCCTCATCATCAGCATCTCATATGAAAACGTTCACATACTATCCAATACCATAATATATTGTGAACATATTTTAACTTACTGGATCGTGCAGCTTCCTAACAGTCAAAAATATATATGTATAAATATAACGCAGCTGCTAGCATTCAGGTCTAGTCACGGCTGAGATCAGACAGGTGAAACTTGACTAATGATGTGGAGACAATGAGGCATGGAGTGTAAAGGTAAGTCGAGACCTCAATCTGTCACTCACAGCTGAGCTACTCGGTCCATAACCACAAAAAAGAAATATAAATAAAAGATCTGTTTTTTAGAGGAAAAAGTATCAGGTCAGTTTGTTAGAGGTACGCGTAAAACAGCAGAGTAACCAAAAGTGTGATGAATGTTTTCAAATATTACACTTTAATAGCATTAAAATAATGCTGAACACTTGTGAAAATGTGTTTAAAGAGTCTTGCATGGCAAGTTATTTGAAATGACTTTATTCAGAACAGTGTGCTCATGAAAATTGTGCTATTCAGATACTTTCTTCCTACACACAAAAAAAACAACCCATTGCTATCACTAAAGTTTCTTCATCTCCTTCATCTGCTTTTGCTTTGCAAACTCCCGGATCACTGGTGCCTCGTGTCTTTAGCGACTTTTATCCATGTCATTGCTGTTTCATATTCTTTGACTCAAATACACACTGGACGTCAGATGATGATGTGTTGTTTTTGCTCATTTTTATTTTTTTATTTTTTTATCAGTTGTGGCTGTATTTGCAGTTAAAATTAAACAGCAGTAAAAGTGAGTACCTTCATTTCTTGTATTCTTGAAGAAGTGGTATAGTGTACATAAACTTGTTAACCATTTACATTTAGACATTCATCAGACGCTCTTATCCTGAGCGACTTACAAGTCTTATAAGTACTTTGAAGATTCTGTCACTGGACAGATCCTTACACAGTTTACCAGGTTACTAAGTATAAGTACCATCAGCCAAACAGGGTTTTTTTTTTCTTTTTGGATGGGGGATGGAGTACACCCAAAAATCTAAGAAACGGATCGCCGCTTAAAGATTGCTAGCTATAAAATGGACCAACATTCAAATAATAGTTACTTAAATTTCTGGTTTCTTTTAGCCAGTGATTGTGTGGGCTTAAGAAAGTAGCAATTGAGTACACCTATTTTTTTTTTTCTAGATTATTTTAATATGACAATGTTATACTGATATAGTCTGATAAAGTCCATACCAAAATTGAAAACCCAGGCTCGGGTTTGATTCTCACCTTGGGGTCTGTATGCACAGAGTTTGCATGTTCTCATGCTTGTCTAGATTCCTCCAGGTACTCTGATTTCCTCCTATATCCAAAGACATGCAGATTAGGCTAATTGGTGTTTCTAAATTTCCTGTATACAGGATAAAGCCATATAGACAATGAGTGAGTGAGTGATTAGTGATTGGGTCAGGGGTAGCTCAGTGGTTAAGGCATTGGACTACGGTTCGGAAGGTCCCTGTTCAAACCCCACAACCACCAAGTTGCCACTGTTGAGCCCTTGAGCAAGGCCCTTAACCCTCAACTGCTCAGATGTATAATGAGATAAAAATGTAAGTTGCTCTGGATAAGAGCGTCTGACAAATGTCTAAATGTGATTAGATCAGTAAATGAGCCAAAACAGTATAAGATGTTTGCTAAAATGATTGCCCATGTTGTCTTCATAACAAATCTTGTGAATTTTCCAGAAATATTGACATTATTTTATTAATAAGATGGCTCAAAACAGAAAAATTTGTATCTCATGGCTATTACGATAATTGTGCATAATTAATTGTCAATGCAACTTATATTTAAAAAAGCTAAAGAGCATTAAAGAGCCTTAAAATCTAGTGTTTAACTGTATTTTTAATTATCATAAATAAAATGCTAGACATATAGGATGTTAAAGATGTTGGAAGCCATATTGTTAAATAAAGAAATGATTAATGTGATAATTGTCAGGACTATTGGATGTTTATTTCACAAAAATAAATTGTTCAAAATCAATTCCAGCATTAATTTCATGATTTCCATTTATTTAATTCATTTCAGAAGAACTTGTTAATCTGAACAGAAAATTAATTTTTGACAGACAACTATCTCTTCAGAAGCAATTAGATATAATGAGATGAAAAATAGATAACGTCTGATGTGATCAGCTCTGTCTCATGACTTCTTTCTTCTTTTTTAATATGGTGGAAATTCTGGTAGTTCCCCGTGTATGAGATGAGACTGAGGTGCTGAGGTTTGAACATAAGGAGATCTGGGGGAGAGTTTCAGGTCAGAACCCCGATCTCCATTGTAAAAATGTGCAGGAGGAGAAAGATAAGAACTCTGTCCACTACTTTTCCTGGTGTCTGTAGTGAGAGAGAGAGAGAGAGAGAGAGAGAGAGAGAGAGAGAGAATAGTGAATAGTGAATCTGTCTTGAATTTATATAATTTATCTATGTTGATAAAGAGCAAGCAGAACTACCACATATATATATAGATAGATAGATAGATAGATAGACAGACAGACAGACAGACAGACAGATAGACAGACAGAGTGTCTGGTCAAAAAGAGCTGGCATTTTACCAGACTTAACTGACTTAAGAATCCTTCATCACATTATTAAAACCTAAAAGCATAGTGCTGAACCGTCAACTTTTTGGAAGAAATGTGTTCTGAAAATTTCATGAATAGACATCACTTAATCATCTGGTGAAGTTGCATGGTAAAAGATTAACAGTAAAAACCATAACTATATTTAATATTGAGAGGAAGAGCATTTCTGTACACACACAATGTGATGAGAACTAATGGGATTGGGACTAAACAGCGGTGTGTCCATAAGGAAATTACTCGTTATTGAGACTAATTAGAAAAAAGGCTTTAATTTGCTATGGAGCATAAAAGCTGGGCTTTGGAGCGATGGAAGAATGTCATGTGTTCTGATGAGTCTAGAATGATCCTACACCAGAGTGATTGTCATGTCAGAGTAAGAAGGAAAGTGCATTTCTCCAGTTGGTCAGGTCAATAAAATGAAGTCAAGCAATGACCTGAATGTCCTGAATGACCAGGTTATCACATCTATGGACTTTTTCTTTCCCGATGGCACGGGCATGTGAACTGTGAAAGAATAGTTCACACACTGCATTGTGACTAAATGAAATCTTCAAGTCTATGCTGTTTTTTTTTTTTCCTGGCCCGGCAGTGTAGATAAATAGACAGATAAAAATTCATAGTAGAAATATAATTAATTATAATAGACAACATCAAATAAGTGTATTTATATTGTGCAGAAAACAAAAGCACATTATTTAAAGTTGTGAATTGCACCCACAATAACACCATCTGTACTCTCACCTTTTATAGAGGCATTATTGTTGCTCTGCTTGTCCTCTTGTGCCTGTTCAGCTGTCTTCCTGGCTACATGTTTGTTCCAGTTTCTATTCTCCTCTCTTTGCTTTTTTTTAATTTTTTTTGAGAAACACAGAGCAGTGTTATATCCCGTGTGTGTGTGTGTGTGTGTGT
>JAQQZS010000014.1:5318307-5334660 GCA_030068045.1 Platyallabes tihoni | reverse complement strand
TTATTTGGATTTTTACAACATTATTGTTGAAATACACAGTCCTGAAAAAGGGGCGTTTCTTTTTTTGCTGAGTATACTTCTACTCTCATTTTTATCTCTATTATGTCCAATATTTGATGATTCAATAATCAGTAAGGATTATCCTTTACTGGTTTTGTATTAATACTACTTTTAAAAATGTAATCACTGTTTTTCTTCTTTTTTAACGTTACTTGCTTATTATGTCAAATAAAATAAATATATTGCTTGCCATTTATTATATATTTTTAATTATCTTTAGTTTAAACATTTCTGATACATTCACAAGTTTTATATTTTACTTCTATTATTGCAATTTGTTATAGTTTTAATACTCTTAACTTTCTTCTTTAGCTATTTATTTTTCTTATTATTATTATTATTATTATTATTATAAGAAGTAGTAGTAGTAGTAGTAGTATGGGAATAACTACAGATTTTATTCACATTTATTAGCTTTACATTTAAAGCTTACATGCAGTCCTTTGGCCTTTTCCTTCCCTTTTTCATCTTTCCTTGATTGTTTTTTTGCTTCATGTCCATGTTCTTCTCCTCCTCCTCTTCTTTTTCTGTTACCCCCTGCTGTTTCTTGGTCATCTTGTTGTCACTGCTATTTCTTTTCTTGGGAAACTCCTTTACCTCTACCTCCTCTCCTGCTTTTTTTATCCCGTTGCTTTTGGTGTTGTGAAAATAATTGGATTTTCTCTGTGGCCTCTGCACATGTCCCTTGTCCATTTTACTTTTTTTTCCTTGCGTCTTTTTGACCATCTCTTCCCGCTGTCTTTTTCCATCCACGTCAATTTGAACATAGTAAATGCTGCCACTTTTATCCACTGCAAAAATAAATAAATAAATAAATGTATTTATCTATGCCCTGCGATGGATTGGCACCCTGTCCAGGGTGTACCCTGCCTTGTGCCCGAAGTCTCCTGGGATAGGCTCCAGGCCCCCCGCGACCCTGATCATAGGATAAAGCGGTATAGAAGATGAATGAATGAATGAATGAATGAATATATTTATCTATACTATTGCTCAACAATTTGGCATCACTATCTAACTCCATGGGCTCGGGTTTGATTCCCAGCCAGTGCCCAAACCCCCCCAGCCACTGGATACAGTGCCGGTCTCAAGCCCAGATAAAATGGCAGGGTTGCATCAGGAAGGGCATCCGGTGTAAAACCTGTGGCAAGTTGTTGTGTGGACTGGATATTCCGCTGTGGCGACCCCTTGTCGGGAGCAGCCGAAAGACCAACAACAACTTTCTAACTCCATGGTCGTTCCTGATTTACATTTTTTCTACACTATAAAACAATGCTAAAGGCATCCAAAATAAGCAATAATCTTCTTTGAACAGTTAATATTGAGACGTGTCTGCTACTTATAATTTGTAAATCGTTCATAATGGCTTTAATCTGTGGTGCTGTTAATTGATTTCTGAGGCTGGTAACTCTAAATGAACTGCAGCAGAGGTAAGTTTTGGTTTTGCTTATTAAAACCAAAGGTCTTCATGAGAGACAGTTTCATCATGGTTTACAAATGACACAATACTGTTCTTGCAAGAATTATAGAATTATTCGAGGCAGGAATCGATGTGTGTATATATATATATATATATATATATATACTTGGCATATAGAGTATAAAACTCTGCTTTACTAAATAAAACATTTATATCTATTGAAACATTATGGCCTACTGTCTTCCATGTCAATGTTCCCTGTAAAAACAAAATGAAAATGACATTTAGACATGCACAGAAATAATTACAGGAGAAAGTACCAGATGTCCAGTGAAATGGGACAAGCTCATTAATCAGCTGTGTGAGAAGCTACAAATGGTATTTTTGAAGCATGAAAGCATTGCTGTTACATAAACGTCAGTGTATAAAATTAATTAGCATTAGATTATCCTGCTGAATAATACAAGGGTTGTTCAAGTCAAACCTGGTCTTTTTATTATGCAGAATACCAGAACACATTTATTAGAGTAAAAAAAAACTTTATTACTCTATATAATCCCCTTCTACACTAATGGACTTATTCCAGCATTTCACTACTACTAGGATACCATCAAGTTACAAAGTTTTGTCAGTATGCTGAAGCCATGACCAAATTGCCCACTTCATGTCTGAAACACTGGCCTCCCAGGAACTCCTTTAATGGCCCAAACATTTGGAGCGAGGTCAGGACTGTACAAGTAATGTGGCAATAACTCCCAGCTGAGTTTCTTTAACAAGCAAGTGGTGTTGGTGAATGATTGTGTGTACAGTTTCCATAGACAGATGCGTCTCTTCCACAAGTCCGTAACAAGTTATCTAATGATTTTCAGGGATCAGGTGTTTCACTCACTGAATGTTCACGGGAACGACTGCAGTGGGCCCCGAGCCACCTCGTCCAATATCATTATTCACTAATGTACAGCTTTCTTTAAAACGTTTGACCCATTCAAATTTTTTACTGCAGCTAAGAGTCTCATCACCGTACTTTGATTGACGTCTTTTGTAAATGTGAATCTGTTTAACACCTTCATTTACCAGAAATTGCAACACAAGTCCTGCTTTGTTTTAGAGAATTATCTTCACATCTCTCACAATATGACACAGTTGTCTTTGTTTGATGTCTGGTTGTTAGTACACCAGTGGTCCCGTTCTGTTTTGGAGACAATTGCTTATGCAATGGCTCAGATAAATTGTTCACATTTTCTCAGCTTTAAAATGGCTTGATTTTCACCCATAGACCGTTTTCTTGGTCTTCATGTTGGTTTATTCTTTTTTAAACAACAAATGCAGTCTTTATAGGCTCAGATCACCCCAGTCACATGTTCCTATATTTCTGATCACTTAAAAATGTTTGGGTCCAAACAAAATGTGCCATTTTCCAAAATATTTAGCACACATCTATATGACCAATCTTCAGCTTTTTTTTTTATCTCAACCCTAAATGCCCCTAAAGTTTTTTTCATGTTCTGAGCAAAGCTTGTACAGTCATTGTGTCCGGTACCAAATCTGTATAAGCTGCAGTCTTAGTGTTCGAGTGTGAAATAGCAGGTACATAGGGAGACATAACCTCTGTATCATTATACACACTCAGGGTTTCTGGTTGAGGTCAAACAAGGCTCACTTAAGTGTACTTACTTTCACAGTGCGCGTGCACACACACACACACATACACACACACACACACAGCACAAGATCAATGGTTATGAGAATTTTAAAAATGTAATTAGTCTGGTCTAGACACGCATTGACGTCATTCATTTGTATCACTCTGCATCACTAGTGCAGCCCATGTCAGGTTGAAGTGCTTTATTCGCACCCACTGAAAAGTTACTGCACCTACATAAGGACATAAACGTCTGTGTTATGTTACCTTTACACAACAAACATGTCTTTGTTATATTGGAACCAGGATAATCCTGTGGATAAAGAGCTTATTACAATTTATTTATTTATTTATTTAATTTATTTGCTTGATTGATTGTGGAATGACTTACCCAGCTCGGTCCACTAAAGACTGAGAGAAAAAAGACCTAAAAGACTCTATTCAAGTTCTATTAAAAAATTATTTCCTTAATCTCAGAGAAGTGCGTCACTTTTATTTTAATAATTTTCAAGACTTTCTGGCTCTTTAACACCAGTCATGAGCTCTGAACTTGCCATCAGTTGGTAGAAGTCGTACGACTGCACACAGATCTGAGCTTGGATCGAACTTTGACTGACTTTAGATTAAAGTAGCCGTAGATAAAAGCATCTGGGAAATCATTAAAAGAACTCAGAAAACCCGATGACTTATATTCAGGGGGAAATCCCTACAGAGTTCATGCATCAGACTTTGCTTAAACACACAAATTCACTAAAATCCCTTAGAAAAATATTTGAAATCACTAATATCATTCTTTGAATGGAAAAACCACAGTTTACCGTCACTCTCGAATGTGATGAGCTTCTCCGTTGGCATCGTGGTCTCTGGTACCTTTGTACCCGTGTCTATGTCGGTCTGCTAAAGAAAATTAAGAAAGATGCTTTCAGGCGTGTATATGTATGTGCGCATGTATTAGGGGACAAGTGGACCATACACCTAGCCAATCCGTGATCGGCCAGTGATGAGTAAGGAGCATGACGAGTTCATTTTTTGCAGCCATTGAGAGACGTGGTCCAAGAACAATAAGCACTCGAAACCCTAGAGCCGCTCAATTTCTCATCCTGTGAATTATTCAACACAATTATGACTCCCTTTTTATCAAAGACAAGAGGTGGATAATTATTCAGGATAAAATACATGCCCAAGGTGATACACAAGTCCAGGTTAAATGATTGTTCTGCTGTGCTATGAATTTACTGAACGTATTTAGTGTGGAGAAAACAAATCTAGTCCGTTTTGTAAGTTAAAGGTTTAAGAAAGTGTTCTCTGTGTGCCGTTTCAGCATGGTACAGTACCACAGAAGAACAAAAAGCAGCCTTGATCTGGCATACTTAATCAGATAAAGATTTCTCCAAATTACTTAGCTGATTATAAAATTGAGTTGGGGTAATCATAACCTAACCTTAGCCCTGTAAATCATTTCAATGTCATCATGGAGAGCTATTTAAAAGGTTTTGGATAATGTTTCAGAAATGTCAAAGAATGACATTAAGGAGAAATGTATTATTTATGTTTCTATTATCCATTTTATTAGTTCATGCAAGAGTATAACTTACATCAGCAAGCCATTAAGAAGTTTGCTTAGAGATCTAAGTAGCTTTTGACACTGGAGAAACTTTAGAGATTGGTTCTGACAACTGGTGAAGTTGCAGATCCTAGATCTGGCATTGAAAAACAATCAGGCCCTAGAACTGAGAGGGCTTCTACTAAGGAAGTTCAGGGTTCCACCCTATGGACGTTTTGGTTCTGCAGCAAAGGGTACTTAGATCCAATATGGGCTGAGGCATTTGTTTGTAGACTGGAACCACATTGTGTGACTGTCCTTGTGGTCTAGGAATGGTATTGGGGAAGGGTCATAATCTAAGACTTGGGATTGAACAGGGCTTGTGTGTGACTAATAGAGAGAGCTTTGGGGTAGATATAAACCTTTTCCACAATACTCCTGCTGGATTGGTTTCATGCATTTTTTTTTTTCTAAGGACTTAAAAATGAAACACTGAGGAGAAGAGAATTTTATCTGACATACAAATCAGCAGCATATGCACAGTATCTACATGTGGTAATGATGGAGGAAAGGGAAGGGCAACAATTGCATTACTCCTATTATCACACAGACTGATGCAGAGTTGTGGCTCTACTAAAACTACCCAACACCATGTAAGTAACTCACTTAACAGAGACCCACAAAACATTCGAAAATGAATTTCCAGGAACATTAAATTAAGCACATGTGCGAATGATTTATCTCTCAAGCACTGGCAAGAAGAATGAAGGTGGCTATGGCTGAAGTGCAGTAGAGATGATAGACTATAAGTATTGGGACAAAAGTATTGGGCCAAACCTGAAATGGTATTGTACCCAAATACAGATACTTCAATATGGAGTTGATCCCCCCTTTTGCACTATTCTTGGAAATATGTCCACAAGATTTTGGAGTCATCATACTGCAGAGCATTTATGAGCCCAGGTCCTGATGTTGGATGAGAAGGCCTGACTCGCAATCTCCGTTCCAGTTCATCCCAAAGAGGCTGAGGCCACAGGGCTCTGTGTTAGGGCCAGTCAAGTTCTTCCACACCGAACTCATCAAACCATGTCTTTATTGTTCTCGCTTTGTGCACTGGGACACAGTCATGATGGAATAGAAAAGGGCTTCACTGGCGTTAAGGGTCTTGATTGAAACACCTAAATTCAATACAGTAATTAACAGGTTAGGCAAAATATTTTGTACATATAGTGTATAATGCTTGTATAACAGCAAAGATATTAATTTCTCTTATACTACAGCAATTTGCCAACAGTCCTTTTTTTAAATAAACTATGGAAAAACAACATGCTTCTTTTAGTTTTTTTTTTTCATGGGAGGCCTGGAGCCTATCCCAGGGACTCTGCGCATGAGGTGGAATAAATCCCAAACAGGGTGCCAATTCATCATATGTCATGTCTTTGGACTGTAGGAGGAAACCCACCAAGCAAGGAGAGAACATGCAGACTCCAAACATACACACAAACCTGAGATGAGAATCGAACCCTCAACCCTGGAGGTGTAAGCCCACAGTGCTATGACACCATGCCACCATTGTTACATATTCAGTATATTTATTTAATGTTGAATTTGCGTGGAAAATACTGTAAAATTAGAAGCACATTTTAAACTTTTGGGATGTGTGTATGAGAGTCTATACAGTAATGTATACAAAGATATGCAAATGGGAGAAGGTGGCCATGGGACATGTTTAATCAGCAGTTCAATGAAAAACACAGACTTCCCAGACAGCGCAGGGCTGCGAACTTGTGTAGGTGTATATGTGTTTGTGTGTGTGTGTGAGAGAGAGAGAGAGAGAGAGAGAGAGAGAGGTACTGTGCACTGGTGGTACATTGTGTCCTCGTCTGTCACTATATGGGTTGTATAAATGAATGCATGGTTAAGGAATATTAAGAGAGAGAGAGAGAGAGAGAGAGAGTTAGAGATATGGGTAGTGTTTTAAACATTATAATTGAAAGAACGAATGATAAGTGAAATACATGTGGAGGGGTGGAGCCTCTAACCCAAATGTGTTGGGGCGGGGTTGTAATTCAATGGCGATGACATCACTTCTTATCTCAGTCTCTCTGTCTGACTCACAGACACGATGAGTCAGATTAAGTGTTATTAGTGTGCCTGGTAGACGTCTGATAGACTCCTGGTAGACACACACACACACACACACACACACAGTTATCATCATTATTTATACACCCACAACTAAATCTAACCTTAATCTCCCTAACCAAATAGAAACATTTCAGCACTGCTGACACACCCTAATCTTATCTAAGGATAAGAGCTGTATAATTTAAACAGCCCCGGTAAGCTCAACCTCCACTCCCACTGTGTATGTGTGTATAGGGGGGGGGGGTTTATATGTGTCGGTAGAGTTCACAAATCTGATGTAATCCCATCTAATCTAAACCACTTAGTGAACTTCCTGTAGCACCAGCCATGCTCTCTCTCTCACACACACATACACACATACACACACAGGTGAAGCTTCAGGTAAATACAGACAGCCTCTATGTTTTCAATTACAAACATTTCTCTTTTTTTGGGTCTCATTTGGGATCAATTGGGAAAGTTACATTTTTTCACTTATAACCTATATTGTGCGGTTATGTTTTGTCGAGGCTCTGGATAAGCAAGGTGTTTTTAATTGTTGATATGGTGAAGTTCTATAAGAACATGTTTATTTGTAATTTTTGGAAAGTGACTTAGGTACAGTATCAGCACTTCATAGTATTTGAAGATAAATCTGTTACTTGAGTCCCTTAAGGGGTAAAAAAAAAAAATATATATATATATATATATATATGAAAGAGACACAACAGGAGAAAAAAAACATTGTTAGTCAAGAGAGTGAGAGCATATCTGGGTCAATGTAAAAATAGGCATTGCTAGATAGTGTTGTGGAGTCTTCCAGCTACTTCTGTCAAAGGGTCGCCACGGCGGACCATCTGAGCCGCGCACAACTTGGCACAGGGTTTACTCCTTCCTGATGTCCCATTATATCCTGTGGCTGGGGTAGGACATTGGCTGGGAAATAAACAGAGCCTAACACATGGTAGACGAGAAGGGTCCTAGTGTCAGTCTAAACCACATTTACGTATGATGGAATGTATGATTAATGTATGATTTATTGAACAATTACAAAACTGTTAGCATATCTCTGTTAGCAAGCTTCTGTGAAGATCCCATGTTATGACCAGTTACAAGAATTTGTTCTGTAATTAGAGAGAAACCCAGAGCATGAAGTTGGGACTTAATACTGTTTCTAAGTGCAGTTACAAAGACTCAGAAGTATTTGTGCTTTTCTTGTCTTTTACAAAATAAAATGAAAGTAAATTGTGCCATTCTTTAACGAATAAAAAAAAAATGTGTGCAAATTTGTGTTGTTGTAAACAAGAAATTAAACGTTTTTAGAGCCATCCCACCACCCTATCACTGATTGGTCATTTCTCATACAGTATACCACCACAGACTAAATGTCTTATTTAATTGCAGATGTATAAAATGTTATATGTTGCATTTGCCTGCATGCGTTTGTGCTAATTTGCCATCTGAAATGCCTGCAAATCTGGCAAGTGCTCTCACAGTTGGAAATGAACAAGACTAATATGACTCATCTTGCACAAAAGGTTATGCGTATATTTGAAGCTTTTTGGTACATCTAATGGAAGAAATCCAATTGTTTGTTAGGATTTCTAGGATTTTTTATTTATTTATTTTTTTTTTTACAAAATTGCTACCTTTCTTGTGTGGCTGACTGTTATGTAAGAAAGAACATGATTCATCCTAAAGCTCTATGAATACTTAAGTAGATGAAGTATTATAATTAACCCTTGGTAATTATGCAATAATACAAATGATAGAAAAATGCAGGGATTTGTTACTGTGGCTTGTTTCCCATTTGGACAGAAGCTGTGGAGAGTCATCTCAATGTCTAAACATTACTTAAAATTTAATTTTGCATTCACCTTTAAGTAATGTTTAGACATTCTGAGTTGCAATTCAGCTTTGTTTCACATACACAAAGCATCTAATAAATGTAAGAGCTGTTCCTGGAATGGAGTAACTGTAAATCTTAATGCCAAGGGCACGGGGATAAGGAGGATCCCAGATCAGCCACGATTCCCAAGAAAGTGTCTGAGAAAGAGGTCACATCAATCAAATATAACTGGAACATAACTAAATAAATCCAGCAATCCTGATCTAATGTCGTTCCTAAATCTACAGTAGACGAGTCACAGGACCCATGTGTTCTTAAAGCAAGAGCATTAGCACCTGGAGTGTATGTGTGAAATTGGCACCTGTTGACACCCACCTCTCCAGCTGTTCCTAGGTCAGTTACACCTTGTTTTAAATGAACTCCTTCCTGACAACAGCAGCTCAAGCTATGGAGCAGCTGTCATGACACCTGTGCATAATGCAAATGGTGTTTGCTGTAGGACATCTCTCGAAGTGTTTGCTGTATTCAGAAAGAATGGTTCTTACAGCCTGTGATATACAGTAGAAGCAGAAATCTTTACAACATGTAAATCTACACTGCCAAAATCAGTTTGCTGCAGAACATTTGCTGTCTAGAATTTTAATATCGAATTTAATAGGAGAATTTATCCTGATTCTGAATGGTCATATTTCTATAACAACCGCTCAGACAGGACTATAGTAACTCCTCAATCATACAAACTTGAACAAATGTATGCCTAAAATAAAAGATTAACAACATGATTGACACTGACCACTGCGGACCAGGAACATTCCAGAAAAGCTACTAGCCGAGTCATTCACCATCACTACTTGCACATGACATGAACCGTGCTGGGAGCCACATCTCCCCTATAGCCCTGACCTCACTCCAAGCCATTTCTCCATGTTTCTGACATTAAAGGAGTTCCTGGGAGGCCAGTGTTTCTGACATGAAGCAGGCAGTCTGATCATGACTTTGGCGCACTGAGTAAAGTAGTGTAGCAGGAGATTACTTTTACTCCCATAACTATTTTCTGTTATTCTGTTCAATCAAAAGTCCCAGTTTGACCTGCCCCTCATCTTTATTAAATAAGTTAAGGTCACAGAGCTCCCCCAAAGTGTTGTTAATGCTCCAGCTACAATACCCTTTAGATATTGCAGGGGTTTTTTTTGTTTGTGCCTCAAACCCCCTCTGTTTCCATCCTCCTCCTAACACACTATTAGGTACTGTTAAGCCAGACCCTTACAAGAGAACAGCAGTTTTGTTTGGTTTTAACAGCCATCAGTAATGTTCATGTGTTACACACAGAGCCGCCTGTTAAAGCCCTTTACTTACAGTCTACATTTAAATGGGTAGATTGAATATACAGCTCAGTGTGTGCATATAATTATAGTTACATTAAACTGCTCTGTTAACTCTGTCAGAAAGCCACCTCCCACCCACTCACTCACACCCACCACTAAATACTACTGTAAGCAAAATAAGTGATTATACTGTATGCTAAACGTATAGAGGATTTGTGAGGGATAAAAGACACCAATGTTCCTTCCAATCGGAATGTGGAGCTAATTTTAAAAAAAAAAAACATTTTAAAAAACTGAACTGACGTCAGATCAGTAACCCTGAGTAGTGATAATAGCAATAATAACTACCTTATAAAATGGCAACTTATTGTATAACAAAAAAAATACAGCAAATAGATTTAAAAAAAAAAAAGATTCCAAAAGGAAACTGGACACAGTGAGGTGGGTTCTTTTATTCTGTACATTTTTATTTACAATACTATTTTTTGCATTAATGGCAAGTAAAAGGATTAAATGCAATACATAAATAGGAACAGGTTTTCTTTTGTACAAATTTGCATATAACTAATAGCTGAAATTCAAACTCAAAAACAAATAACATACGGTCTCGTCACTCTCGGAGTCACTACGGAAAATGTGTGCGGAAAAGGAGCTCAGTTGTAGGTGCCAGTTCTCACACCACTTCACACATTTCACAAAACACTGATCCCTTTGTCGAGCTTCAAATGTCCCAACGTAACTGACTCTTGAAGGATTGCCTCTCTCTCTTTCTCTCCGTCACTCACACGATCTCACACACACATTCACAAACACTAAATAAATGTCTAATTAACTGCACTCGAATGATAAAAGAACAAAAAAACACGACTCCATAGTATCGTAGCGTCATAGTATCTGAGCTCGTGTGCTGCGAAAAAAAGCTAATACGACTAGAACACTAATGCCTTTTCGGATCCACGTCCACCTGCGTGTCACAGTAGCATGTTCACATTATGAAATTGTTATGGGGGAAAAACAGATGAATGATTGATGACTGACAGGCAGCCTGGGCAGAAAGTTGATCTGGTTGACCTTTAATGAAGATGGAAGAAAATAAGGTAGATAATTGTCTAGTAATATCCTGACTGGAAGAAAACAGTTGAAAAACAGCATGTCCAAAAATGAAAAACTAAATAATAATAATCATCATTATCCCTACGACTCCCGAGAACGTCCTGCTCATAACGCTAAATTGCACAACCTCGTTTTGGCAAACCATGAGATTTCTAGACAAGCAACAGTCCAATACTTGGTAACGTGTACTCGATTTTCTCTTTTCGATGCTGTCGAGCTGTTTTTAGGAGTAATATTAATATCCTAAATCTAATCAGAAGCTAAAAAGTTAGAACGTAGAAGGCATTCAGCTTGTGAATGGGAAAACAAAAATATATTAAAAAAAACTAGGTTTCCTCTGAAACGGCACCTTGATCTAGAAATCAAAGCTATGGCAAAGAGGGAAAATAAACAAAAGACAAAAGTTAATACCTAAAACCAAACGGTAATTAATGCATGGGCGAAACACAGCAAGGTTGGTTTTCCCGGCGCCTTTTTTTCCCTCTCATAATAGATAGAACACAAGTCCGTTTTATCCGTTATCCGTTTTAGCTCAATACTTCTTCTCTTCCGTACTTTTCCCTTCAATTTATATTCTCTGGATCTTGTCGGCGACCACCACGGGGTTTTCTTTGCGGATTTTGGCGGCCGCTTCGGCTTTGTAGTCGTATGTGCAGTTGTGCTTGTCCGAGTAGCGATGGATGCCGCAGAAGAGCTGGCCGCACCTACAGTCGAAACCTGCAACAGATAGGAATTCGAATTATTATTAAGATTATTATTAAGATTATTAAACCTGTTATTCAAGGCCCAGGATTGGGAATAATACTGAAATCTACAGTATTGCGCAAAAGTCATGAGCGGCCCCTCATTTCTTCAATAATTAATTATTTTTTCAATAAAATTAAATGGATTAAATTTTAAAAATGGAAAAAAAAAGGTTTAATTGTGACAGGCTGCTAAGTGACTAAAGAGATCATTTAAAAATTGGTTGTTTATGTAACAACCTCAGCAGCAGCCTCATTTCCCCTCTCGTCTGTTCCAACCACTCAGCATCACCAGTAAACTAATCACCGGCCTGATCATCTGTCATCATCTGCTCCTGTTCCTCACTGGCTCAGGCCTCAAGTGAGACGTTTTATTCATTCTCGGTTTAACAAACAAAAATAATTTCTGAAAATGTTCATATTGAAAAAAAACTCGGGAGAACTATTCCTTTAAATTCCACAAAGGTCTGATTCTTTGTAAGCAAAATATGAAGAAATGAGGGTAATGTCAAGACTTTATGGTAATTTCCTGCGCAGTAAGAAAATACCAATCCAGATCTAAAAAATTGTTGTGTCCATGTGTAAAAAACAGCTCTTAAAAAAATTAATGAATAAAAAATCTTATTCTGTAATATCTTCAGTATATATATTCAGTGCTGATGTATCGGCCGTGATTCGGATTAGGTGATTCTTTATTCTTCCTCACCTGTGAGGCCGACCCTCTTGCGGCAGATGAAGCAGCGGTTCTTTTTGGGTTTGCCCGAGTCGGGACTCTCTGACACATCGCTGAGAGGCGAGCAGGAGGAAGTGGGCTGGCTAACGACTGTGGGAGCAAGAAACATAATTACATACAGGTTTTCCTCCAGCGTGTCTATGTTGAGATCTGAACGTCTGGCAGGGCGCTACAGAATTTCACAGCGCCCGAAAAACCACAGTGCAGCAGAAACGTGCACGGGAAGGAGGGGACGACGAGACAGGAAGACAGGAAAGAAAAGACGTACAGTGGTTGGCCCAAGCATGACATGTTTAAAAAAATTTTTTTAAACAAATTAATCGAAAAAAGCAGTGCATGGTACTTCTTCGGTCTACTGTTAAATGTTAACGTAAATAACATTAATTTACAAACAACTGAAAGGAAGTGAAGCAAAAAAAAAAAAAAAAAACATTTGTCTGTTTTAGTCGATATGCTTTTTAATATGCTGCCATCTAAATAGAATCTCAGAGAGGTGAGGAGTTATTGTGCTTCTTCCAATTGGAATTGCATTCAGTCATATCTGTGTAGTGCTTCATTTAAAAGACTTTCATTAATTAGCTTTGCAGGATGAAGGCGGGGTCTAGTGGATCATGCATTCAGAAGATAAGAGCCAGGATCTCTCCGAAGTGCGAAAGAAAACTTTATTTGTCGGAATTCACACTGTAACAACCATTAGGAATTCTTTTTTTGCTCACAGTCAGGTATAATAGTGTAAGCCTCCAGTAGGAACTTATGTATATGACTATATAAGCATGCACCGTTGTTTACATCGTGGTCATCTACGTTACCTGCTTCCGCGATGTTCGATGCAGGGGACGGGCTTGACTCCTCTCTGGAAATGCTCATCTCAGTCATCTGTTGTGTGACAGGCAGGGACGCTGCGGTGGTGCCTCTGAGGAAACAGCGCAGTATTTTCCGCTGAGTTGCAATACACACAACCACATGCACAGCTGCTAGCAAAGGCTCAAAGGCACCTGACCATAACATGAGGCTTTTCTCAGTTAGAGGCCTCAAAACCCTCACACGTACAAGGGAGAACTGGCAAATTTTAAAAACACACGAGAAACCAAAGGCAGAAGCAGAAACAAAAGTTAGGCATATTTACATTTAGGAGAAGCAATCGATTTGTGGGTGATTGTGTTTGAACTGGGTTTCGTTCTCAAAATAATTAAAAAAAAAAAAAAAGATATGACATTTAAGATAAGACACTTCCAATTGTGGAAATCACAATCTTGTTTTTCCTTCATATAAAATGTCTTCTCTTAAACCATAGGAGTAAAGATTGAACTCAGTGTGTTAATTTCACTATTTTGGTCGACTTCATAGGGGGCAGAAGAATAAAAGTCAGAATGAACATGAACAAAATTCTAAGAAAGAAATTTGCAGGAAACAAAGCAACAACAACAAAATAAAAAAAGACAAGGCAGGCAGACAGCCCCGGGTAGGTGGACACGTTTTTTGGCTCGCAGGGCATGAACGTGTACATACACTCAGAACCAGACACTCACTCTGACGTCGATTCTGCGCAGGTCGCCGCCGCTTTGCTTACGCTGCCTTCTAACCTCTGCATGGCTGACGCCTCCGATGAAGGACTGCCTGCTGCTCCGTAAAGAAAAAGCACACGACTGACCAAGTGCAAACTCCAGCACTGTAACAGCTGTATATCTCAAACAACTGGCCTGCTGTGTTTGAAATACAAATGGTCAAGAGGGCTTGTTATAATATGCTATAAAAAGCGTTGGAGCTGTCCGCCCTCTTCCACATACATGAGCTCACACAGAAGCGTGATTGACTCCTTGCAAGTTTTTACTGATCCAATTTGTCGATTCCTGTTTGCTAGAACAGGCTAAACACACTGAGCAAAACTGTCCAAAGCTTTATGTGAATTAAGCACATTCGTTCCTGATGTAAGCTCTATAATGTGCATTAACATCACGTCGTAACCCTCGTTTAGGTATAAACCTTTGTCGTTGTGCTGTGCGACTTACCCAGAGGGCTGACCGGACTGCGATCGCTGCTCTGCTGTCGACTCAAGTGTTCCTTGTAGCACACCGAGCACATTCCGTTAGTCCTGGGGTTGCCGTAGAAACCGCACCCTGTGGTGCACAGGATGGGAACCGGACTCTGATTGGTCTCCTGGGCCATTGCTGTTGGAAATAAATTCTTGATTTAATTTCCAGTTAAAGACATATACAGTACTGTGCAGTGGTCTTGAGCCATCCCTCATTTCTGAAGCATATTTTGCTTCAAAAAAAACAGATGTTTTTGCATGTAGTCTCGAGGAATGGTTATCCAGGCTTGCTGAAGGACTTGGTGACTAATACACTAGTAATACAGATTAAACTGGAACCATTACGCGTTTTATTCCTCACGTACACATTATAAGTAAGATCATGGATAAAATCAGCAGTAAAACATCAGTGTAGTATAATATGAAATGCTTTGTTGGCCTTCATTTACAGCCTTGAGGATGATGATTCGATCTAGCTTCATTTCTTTTGGTACTAATTAATTCAAGACCGACTGTTTCCTCCAGACATTTGCACGCTGTTTCTCTGAGGTGACTAAGAACTCTTGAATCACTGTGTTCCTGTAAACATGTTTGTAATGAAAACCCATTTGTTTTTTTTTGTTTTTTTACTTCAGCCAGACTGAACACCGCCATCCTCCATCTTGCACTGAACAAACTAGGTCAAAAACCTGCCCAAATAATAGCAAGCTCAAAACAGCAGCTGAGGTTCGAGATGCAACACTTTGCATAAACGTTACACAGGATCGAGGGGTGAGCGATATCACAATGTGGTTGAGAAAGAGCCACACCTTATATTTAAAAAAAAAAGCGACCAGTGACATATGCCGATATGGTAATCTAGCAAATCAGATGTTCTGCACTCACTTTGCTTATACTACTCTGCAAATCAAAAAAATATATACATTTTATAACCATGTGCAGTAATAGAGTATGTATAATCTGAAGTACAACTAGCATTACTGTTAGACAAAGCATATTCAAGAATTCAGCTGCATTGTGGAACAATAACTATTTTTTATTCTCTCTTCAGAAAATCTTCTGTCTTCCTGTTAGATTTTCACTTCTAAATTTCAATGACTAATGTGTGAATATGAAAATTAATATTTCCTCAGAGTTGGCCAAACTGAAACTTGTGTATTGTGATGCCACTTTAAAAATTTTTGGGATTGGACACATTTCACGACTTAATTTAGGTGAAGGTCTTGAACCCAATACTGCTCTAATGGACAATAACTGATCACAATTGTTTGTCATATCTCTACACCTTTTTGCTTGTAACGAACTCTTTACTTGCCACGACCAATAACTGATAGTCTGTCATGTCTGTCTGTCATGTCTTTAAATTTTTTTGCCTTTTAACTCTTTACCATCGGCCCTCATGACCACTCATCGCCACTGTCCCCTCACGATCCAATCACTCATCGCCACTGTCCCCTCACGATCCAATCACTCATCGCCACTGTCCCCTCACGATCCAATCACTCATCGCCACTGTCCCCTCACGATCCAATCACTCATCGCCACTGTCCCCTCACGATCCAATCACTCATCGCCACTGTCCCCTCACGATCCAATCACTCATCGCCACTGTCCCCTCACGATCCAATCACTCATCGCCACTGTCCCCTCACGATCCAATCACTCATCGCCACTGTCCCCTCACGATCCAATCACTCATCGCCACTGTCCCCTCACGATCCAATCACTCATCGCCACTGTCCCCTCACGATCCAATCACTCATCGCCAC
>JAQQZS010000014.1:5203320-5216124 GCA_030068045.1 Platyallabes tihoni | reverse complement strand
CCAGCTAGGACTTTTTAAGCTAAGATAGGAGCTCTCTGAGAGAATTCTAAGAAGCTTTGTGAATACGGGCCCTGGCTGTTTAACTAACTTTTACGATATTTAGCCTATAACTGAAACTTTGCATAAAATAGCCTACATTCATGATTATACAATTTCTTTATATACACACATTATGAATTCACTGTCTATTCTATTATCATATATTCTATTTTCACAATTTTTTTTTAATCAACCAATCACAGTCCTTGAATTGCTGCGCGATCTCTTGCAACGGGGTCGACCACACCTCCTCACTAAGATAAGGGTTTTTGTACTTTCCTTACTCAGAGTAGCTCTGAGAAGTTTCCTAAATCACTTTTAGTTTAAGACTCCCAGCTAGGACTTTTTAGGCTAAGATAGGAGCTCTCTGAGAGAATTCTAAGAATCTTTGTGAGTTCGGACCCTGATGCTCCGCTGTGGCGACACCTCGACGGGAGCAGCCGAGAGAAAGTTTAAAACAGCTATAAACAGTTGTTCTCTCACCGACCACTTTTATTTGTGTCTATTGAGAATCGAGAGCTAAACAGTGCAGTGGTGTAAACATAAAAAATAACAGATAACTGCAAATACTTTTTTTTTTACTTATAAAATCAAATCCTGCTGAATGCTGTTTCCTTTGTTTACGTCAAAAACAATGACTTGGATGGAAGTGGCTGATGTCTCTAAATGCTTATAAAGTTTGAAAAAGTGGCATGCTGTGGCATTATACAGTATACAAGCTTAATATACAAACAGGCCACATGTGTACATTTAATTATGTGCATGCA
The DNA here is from genome assembly GCA_030068045.1 of Platyallabes tihoni. Taxonomy (NCBI): domain Eukaryota; kingdom Metazoa; phylum Chordata; class Actinopteri; order Siluriformes; family Clariidae; genus Platyallabes; species Platyallabes tihoni. The sequence goes on along the minus strand of JAQQZS010000014.1, from coordinate 5,215,318 downwards.
TTATGTTTAATTCCGCCGGTGGTGTCAGCAGGAAGGAAAATTCCATTGTACTGCAGGAACACCACTAGGGGGCAGAGTGGTGTCTTTCTCCCAAGAATTGTCTTTCTTTTACTCACCAACACGTCTCGGTTTCTCTCCCGTACAGTACGTGACACAACAGGTCTTCAGTTCCGACCAAATTATCCTTCTGTGTTACCTGCCAGGCGTGAGCGGACTGCAGAGCGAGTTATTAATTTGATTTATTAATTCCTGAATGCATGCTGACATCCACTGATAGTCTAGTGTGGCTCCATCAGGCCTCGTCGCTTTCTCTTATATTTCACTACACTCCCTAACGTGTGGCTTGAATCCAGTTTCCTTTAAATGTTTCACCTGTAGAGCCCTGGATCATGCATCATGCCTGTCTACGACCTGTCATTGATCACATAAGACCAAGGCGCCAAGTAGGTTTAGGCATGGGGTCGGGTCATGAGGAACTACTGGACTGAAGTGATTTTTTTTTAAATATGCATTGTATTTCATAAGAGTTTGGCATTAATAATACTTTTGGTGCATTGTGGGTAATATGACAACATAACACATGACATAAGTGCAGATGAAATGTCTTGTGGAAATCGGTCACTTAATAGGCGATTAGTGTGGCACGTCACACAAGTGCTGAATGGTTGGAGAGCACGGTACTAAAAAGTAATTGTCATTCTGTATAAACGTCACTTCTGAAGCCAGCAGCCTCCGGTGGGTTACAGATAAACTTAACTTTTTGTTGAAACTCCCTCAAAAATACATCTGTGAACCAGTAAAAGAAAGAATTTTTTTTTGTTCCTAGAAAGCAAATCGCTGTCCTGATAAGACAGAAGTAATGTTTCATTTCCCAGCATGCTTTTCCTGAGTGTGATTAAGGCTTAACACAAAGCTCTACAGGAACCTATAAACTTAAAAAAAAAAACTTAAAAAAAAAAAAAAGGCACACCATGTCTTTCAGGGATTACGGCCAAATTAACTCTGTTGTCCAGTAAAAGGCTTTAAGTCGTGCCGGACTTGATTAGCTCTGTCGAAACGGGCGTGGTCTAAACCCTGTACTGCTCTAATATTATAAATAGTCATACTAATATTATTACTATATGCAAGTGTTTTCTTGTATTATGCTGGTGAATATGGCTGACTTTGTACTCGTGTGTGTGTGTGTGTGTGTGTGTGTGTGTTGTGCAGCAGTTCGAGGATGTTCCCGCATAGCCCAGGTATGGGGTTGTGAATAATTAAGCGGCCCTGAAAGCAGCAGAAGGGGGCGCTGCCATGGCGACGACCTCCCGTGGCCCTGGCACTTGGTGGAGTAATGTAAATGCCGCCGCCTCTAATGTCAGCCAAGGATTTAATAAAACACACAAACTAACTCGGTTAATCCTGCGAAAATAAACCTAAATCACCCGGCTGAAGGCCTTGGAGAGGGAGCATGTGCGTGGGAGACTTCCTTCATGGCTTTAAGTGGCTCAATTTAGAGGATGTTTATTCTCTAATGTACTTATTTGAACATGTATATTTTACACTCCACTTCATTAGGTACTGGGTTGGACCGAAACTAGGTTTTGCCTAATACTTTGTCGCATAGATTTAACAAGGTGCTGGAAACATTTCTTAGAGGTTTTGGTCGTCCATACTCACATGACAGGATCACACAGTTGCTGCAGATGGTGAATCTCTTGTTCCACCACATCCCAGTTCTGCTCTATTGGATTGAGATCCAGTGACTGTCGAGGCTGTTCAAGAGAGTATGACCGTATGAGAGGATTTTAACTTTGTGATATGAAGGGATGGACATGGCCAGCAACAATACTCAGGTAGGCTGTGGTACCTGGTGGTAAAATGATGTTCGGTTGGTACTAAAACACCCCAAAGTGTGGCGAGAAAATATCCCCATTACACCACCAGCAGCATCCTGAACCCTTGATTCAAGGCAGGATCGATCCATGTTTTCAACTTGTTTACAACAAATTCTAACTCAACCGTCTAAATGTCGCATTAGAAACTGAGACTCATCAAAACCAGGCAACATTTTTCCAATTGTAGCCTCAGTTCCCTGTTCATAGCTGACGGGAACAGCACCAGGTGTGGTCTCCTGCTACTGCTGCTGTAGCCCATCTGCTTCAAGCTCTGATGTGTTGTGCGTTCAGAGATGCTCTTCTGCATAATTCGTTCATAACAGGATGTTATTTGAGTTACCGTTGCCTTTCTATCAGCTCAAACCTGTCTCTGACATTTTACATCAACAAGGCATTTTCACCCCGTGGACCGCCGTCACTGGATATCTTCTCTGTTTCAGACAGCTCTCTGTAAACCCTAGACATGGTTGTACGTGAAAATCCCAGCAGATCAGCAGTTTCGGAAATAATCAGACCAGACTGTCTTTCACCAACAACCACGCCATGTTCAAAGTCACTTAAATTAAATACCATTCTTCCCCGGTCTTAGACGGTCTTGACCATGTCTACATGCCGAAATGGATTAAGTTGCTGCCATGTGATTGGCTGATGAGATATTTGCATTAAAAAGCTGTTGAACAGGTGTACCTAATAAAGTGCACAATCAGGACACACTCGATTTAACACACAGCAACAATGAGGATGACGGTTTTATTAATCTGAGCTGTTTTTCCATGATATGGTTTATATTACTAATACTGTCTTAAGAGAAATTCCTGAGATGCAACCCGAGCCAAATAAAAAGAATTGAACTTTTCCACCCTAGAACTGTTATTTTCCTGTAACACCCTGGAGTGTTTTATTAATTTTCCCCAACAACAATCTGCCATTACTGTATATGTTTCATTAATATTTAATTTTTTAACAAAATCATACATCATACTATTTTAACAGTATACCATTATATACTGCACATGTTAGTAAATTCTTGATATCATTTACATTATACCAGCTATAAATTTTCCCTTATTTTTTCCCTCTGATTTAGAGTTAATAACGCAGCTTGTCATGTTACTAAGCAACTAAGTACAAACTACATACTTTAAAAGAGCTTTATTAAATTGCTATTTTATGATTGCTGTAAATCACTGAAGTGTAAACCATTAATAATAATAATAATAATAATAATAAAAAGCAAGTAGTCAATTATAATCGAGTATTTGTGACAGCTCAACTCTCAACCGGAATTAAACTGCTTCATAGAGCAAATAAGCTCTTACAACATATCCTAATACTAATTAAGCTATAAAGAGAGAGTGAGAATTTTGAGAAGTGCAGCCCTGAATTAGTTCAGAAAGTAGTCAGAAAATAAGCACAGGAATTAAGATTTAGTCATTTGGTGTGAAGTTTCCAGGCAGGTTCATAACTCGATAAAAAAAAGATCACTGGGATTAAATTTTTTGCCTTGTTTTAGTCACGTAAAGAAAATGTTTAAAAACATGAGATGAAATTGTGGAATACATAAAAAAAAAAGCCTTATGATAAACACAGTATAAAGGTTTGTGATTCGAATATTGTGCTACTTTTATTGAAGTTTTAGTAAAACCAAACCGCTTCATTTCATGTTAATGAATAATTTATGAAAGGTTTTAAGGTTAATAAATGCTCCCAGAAACAAATCAACACAAAAAACAGGTCTTTAACAAATGCTAACCAGTGTGAGGCTACGTAACACGCCCTAGCTTGCTAAGTATATTCAATTAATTTTAATCAACAAGAAGAATTTGTTTAAAGAGTAACAAGATCTGAGATATTACATTCAAATCAACAAAGGTCCTGAAAACAGACGTTTTCATTCATTTATTAGTTCCTCAGCAACAACTTCATACCAAGCACAGGGAGAACATGCAAACTCCATGCACATAGATCTGAGACTGGAGTCGAACCCGGAACCTGGACGTGCAAGGCGACAGTACTGACTACTAACTCACCGTGCTGACTTGAAGAGTAAAAACTGGATGCTTTTCAACATTGGATAAAATGCTGCTGTTTTTTTGTTAAATATGAAAAAAAGTCTAATCTACAGTAAACTGTAACTGCAACTGTTTATTTCCTTAGCTCTGGAAAATATCTGGTTAATTAATTTAAGTTTTAAGTGCTACACAACTCATTTATTTACAAAAAACTTTTTCATCTAACAGGGTAAATTTTAGAAATGATAAAACCTAAATAAATACAAACAAAAATAAATGTACCGTATGCTACCTTATACAGTATTTAGCTTCTCTATGTGTTAAGTAGTGTGAGTGTGTTTGTGTGGCTCTAGCTCTGTTGGCACTTGGCCTCCAACTCTCTCACGGTTTCGGAGTGATTCTCACATTCATTTAGGAACGTCCGAGTTGTGAGTTGATTTTCAGTTTTATCTCACACAACATATAGAACAAAACAATTACTCAATATTACCGAATGAAAAAAAATTTTCTCACCAGCATAGCTCTCATAGTCGAGTGAGAACGTGGCGTTTGTGGTATGACAGATAGTTTACAAAAGAACTTTGCAACCAATTTAGTTTTTTTATGAAATTTCAAACATTTATGAATCTCTAGGAATCCTTTTCTGGTCTCCTAAGGAAGAGCCTGATACAATTACAGTCGTGCCGCTTGTTAGTAGACTACAACAACGGCAGCAAGACACAGTTGAAGATGGGACTGATTCCATGCTCTCATACCGTCATACTCATACTCCCCTCACCATGTTCACACTGACCTGCATCCATCACACAACCTGCTGATGCTCTAATGAGAAGCTGTTTAAAACAAACAAACAAAAAAAGATAATTGTTGATAGTCTGTTCAGTGATGAGGTTTATGGATGATGGATTTTTATTGCCCGTTGCCATGGAGCTATGTGTCGTGTGTGGGATCAGCATTGCTCCATTCGGTCCTCTGATGGGTTATGGATTTTTTTAGGTGGTTAGAAAAACACCCTCGCTCACTGTTGATTGGATTTCAGCATCGCTTAAGGCCTTGGGCTCTTCCCGCTTTCTCTCTGGCTCTCTTGATTCATTTCGTCTCGAGTCGCTAATGTGTTTGAGTCACCTAATTATGGATACCACTAGACACAATCATCACCAGTTTCACTCTCGATGGCATCTTCAAAGTGCTCCGGTAAAGGACCGTTCTGGAAATGGTATCACAGTAAGCACATTCTCTTTTCTGCTTTACTTTCTATCATGGCTCAGTTTTTGTGATTGTATTAAAAAAAAGAGATGTGTCATTCAGTTTCACTGAGAGGAACTTTAACTGGATTTGTAGTTGGGATTCCATCAGGTGGTATCAAACATAATCCCTCTCAGTAGGTACAAATATAAAAATTGTGAAGTCTAGTCTGAGATTTAAAGACGTGCCAATTGGTTAAAGACGTGCACACTTTTTATTACATATTTTTAATGTAACTTTAAAGGATTCTTATGAAAGAGTTAGAACATTCTGATTCACAAATTTGATTGGTAAGATAAGTACTTTATCTTATTGATCTCCCCAAGCTCAGACAATAGTTCAAGAGTATATATACTGTGGACGCAAGAGGATGCTGTCTGAAAGGGATGTCCGGGTGCTAACCTGGATTGTATCTAAAAAAACATAAAACCACAGCTGCCCAACTCACTGCAGAATGTGCACCTCAACTCTCCTGTTTCCACCAAAACTGTTCGTCAGGAGCTCTACGGGGTCAATGTACAGGCTGGGCTGCTATAGTCAAACATTTGGTCACTCGTGCCAATGCCAAACTTCGGTTTCAATGGTGCCAGCAGCGAAAATCTTGGGCTGTGGACAATGTGAAAAATGTATTGTTCTCTGATGAGTCCACCCTCACTGTCTTTCCCACATCTGGGAGAGTTACGGTGTGGAGAAGCCCCAAAGAAGTGTACCACCCAGACTGTTGCATGCCCAGAGTGAAGCATGAGGGAGGATCAGTGATGGTTTGGGCTGCAATATCATGGCAATTCCTAGACCCAATACTTGTGCTAGATGGGCGCATCACTGCCAAGGACTACCGAACCATTCTGGAGGACCATGTGCATCCAATAGTTCAAACATCCTATTTGAAGGCGGTGCTGTGTATCAGGATGATAATGCACCAATACACACAGCAAGACTGGTGACAGAGTGGTTTGATGAACATGAAAGTGAAGCTGAACATCTCCCATGGCCTGCACAGTCACCAGATCTAAATATTATTAATCCACTTTGCTTTGCATTTGTTTTGCAACTTATTTAAATACTTGGTGTAAACTCTTGAAGTTGAATGTAAAAAACAGGAAAAATGGAAAAAAAGGGGGAAAAAGGATTCAGCTTGCTACGGGGCATACAGATCGGACTTTGGAGTGATGGAAAAAGTCATGTGGTCTTATGAGTTCAGATTGACCCTAATACCAGAGTGATGGTGCGTCAGGGTAAGAATGGAGGCACATGAAGCTAACACACTGTTTGGCAGACATTACATAATTAATATGAAGCAACCACATGTGGAAAATATAGTAGTTAAAAATCCTTTATTGGCAGGATTTCAAGCAGTTTTATTTTAGTGTGCATGTCTCCACCTCCACTTGAGGGTGTGAACAATTTCACACAAAACAGAAGAATGAAAAAGGCTGGTGACACTATACTGTACAGTATATATTCATGACTGTGCTTTATTCAGTAGCATTTCAAGGAGTTATTGATTTTGAGCTGAGCTGATGCACATTTGACACAAACTGAGTGACTCGTACAACTGAGTGAAAGACCTTCCTAGTCCAGTCCTGCCTTCCTCACAAGCTAGAATCACGAGTCAACAGGATTAATTGCCCTGCACGGTGACCTGAGAAATGTGCATATGTTATCATCATTCTTGTATTTTTTCTTTCTGGCACTCTGTGTCACCCCTACAAGAGGCCGCCTTGGGCGCCTGCCCATGTCGCGCATATCTAAATCTGTCACTGCTTACCAGAGTGGAGATGGTAGATTTCTCAGCAGGTATGTGTGTGTCCTAGATCAATAAACAATTACACAAAGTTTTGAAATCTGCTGCGGATAAAGAACTGCTTCGAGGCCTTCATTGGATGTGCCAAGGTCAACCCTCTGTAGCAGTCATGTGACCTGGTAAAAATCCCCTATATACTGTATGATCAGTGTTAACCCAAGGACTCCATTAAAAGTCAAACTTTTACTGTTCTTTGCTTCTGAAGTAGTCATTGTCCTTCCTTATTCCATCACCTTTGTGCAACGCATCAGTTCCCCTGGCAGCAAAACAGCCCCAGGTCATGATCCTAATGTAATTCTACTTTGGACAAAATAGAAGCTTTAAAGCGCATTAGTTACAGTGTTTTGGTGGTTAAATGCCTCTGGTCAAAACATTTCTCCAGAAGACTTTTTCTTTGTCAGTGTAGTCGGAAGCAACAATTTTTAGCTTAAAGGTGTGGATTTTGGAACTGATAGCAAATTGCATAAAGCAGGTTAACGTTAAGCTTTTGGAGCCTCAATTATTGAAATAAATTATTTTATATTGAAAATTCCGTGGATCCCACTTAAAATTTTGTTTCTGTGCCAGAAACCCAAGAAATGTAATCACCCTCTTCCATTTCTGCCATGAAAATGGTCAAATATCCAGCCAGGTGCTTGTTGAAGGCAAACAAAAGCATCTTTTGAAGGTGACACTAGCTTTATTTTGTATTTTGACACTGGTGTTCCAGCAGCTCCAGTTTATGGCAGGGTCCATACCAGGGTGAATGTTTGTTGGCGAATGGTTAAAGATGAGTCTGAATGGGCAAGAAGAGTGGGCAAGAAGAGTGGTTAAGTCATCAAGCAGTTCATCAAGGCATTGAGCCCCCAGTAGTTAGCGGTCACAGAAATAAGGCATATCTGGCCTTGCACCACTTTACGCACACCTTTACTAATGTGTAGTACATACTGTAAGATGATGGTGTTGTTAAATGTACATGTTAAATGGCGGAATTCTACATTAGACAAAGTAGAAGCTTTAAAGAGCATATTAGAGTCATTCTAAATAAGAAATGATGTGGTTGTTTATCTTCCTATCATTTTTCTCAACCCACTACATACAGTAGACAATAGTGTGACCTCAGTATTAATTCATGGTGTGGTTTGTATTTGCAAGTTTAACCACTTTGAAATGGCAAAATCGTGGCTGATGATCTGATACAATGTTTTTTTTTTTAGTCCATTCTTTCTTTGCGTAATGCCTCGATGGTGAAGGAGCACGGATTTGTTTTGTTCATCCAAATTTTCTGGCCATGGTGCATTTAGAAGCCAACTGAAACTACGCCGAGGTCTGCATTACGTTTGACAAAGCATGAAAATGAGCAGCATGAAAGCAAGAGAGAGGGAACGTGGAGAAATTTAAAAGGATATCTCAAAATTGAGAGAAACAAGGATCATGTTAGCAATGATACAGCACATAAATTAAATCAAGGTAAATCAAACACAGTTAAACAGACTGGATATGGAACTAATGGAAGCTAATTGAGATGCATGCTCGTCACCATTAATAAAAAATAGTCAGTCGAATGAATCAGTGAGGTCATTTCAGCTATGCTAAAGAAACAGATGAGTTCTGATGTCCTGTGTGGCAGCATGAGGAACAGTTTAAAAGGTTAGAAAAAAATGTTGTTTGTCTTAGTGTCTTGGAGGAAATCTGTGTTAGCCTAGGTAAGGCTAGGTGACTAAATTGGAGGGGGAAAAATCAAATCAGTCAATCAGTCAGTCAGTCAATCAGTTAATTAGTCTAATTAGTTGGTAACCAATTAATCAATTACCCAACAAATATAATCAATCAATCAATCAATCAACCAATCAACCGATCAACCAATCAATCAATCAGTTAGTGAGTCAATCTGTCAATCAGTGAATACGTCAGTCAATTGCCCTATAAATCAATCAATCAATCAATCAATCAGTCAGTCAGTCAGTCAGTCAGTCAATCATCAGTCAGGCACTCAGTCAGTTAACCAATCAGTCAATAATCACTTAAATTAATCAATTAATCACTAATCAATCAGACAGTCAACCAGTCAGCCAATGAGTCAGTTATCAATCAATCAATCAATCAATCAATCAAGCAAGTCAATCAAGCAAGTCAATCAGTCAAATAACAAGTAATGCCATGATCTAACCCTGTAAACAAGCCAAGTGCAGAGGTTGTTGTGAGATCTTGTTTAGCATCTTTAGCAGCTTTAGCATTTTCAGACTTTCTTCAATAAGGTCAGAAGGTTCTTCAACATAATTTCCATGTCTCAGGGATTATTTCTAGCCTGGATCCAAAACAATCCAAGTGTCTTCATTTTTAAATCTTTAGTGCACTCGCTATCCATGTTTTAGTCAGTTGACCCTTTACTAAGCTGCCAGCAAACATGTATTTGTTGCTTGTTTTTAAGGAGAATCGACAATTCTTTATCCTTGCACCATTTTCTTAACAAATTTAGTAACAAAAAAATCTGTCAAGCGAGCATAAAAAAAACAACAGCTCTCAGATAGCTTGTCAGGAAGCTTCACTGCTTATTGCCTGTTGGTTGGACTTAAACACTACACACGAGTCCCTGCTCTTTTCGATGGACTCGACTTTCTCTCTTCACTTATCCTCCTCCTCCTCGTCCGCCAGCAGGAAGCTCGTCATTTATTCATCACCCTAGCCAAATTAGGCACTCGTTAGCCTCCGACTGTTTGCTTTATTTTATTTGACATCATTAGCCCGTCCTCCTCTAAACAGGAGTGCTTATAGCTGCCTCGCCTAGCAACCTATACCTAGGTTGCGGCTTTTCCCCCCCTCGCCTGCTTCTCCCGCGCCCTCTCTGGGTGTTAAACGCCCATGTACTGCCCAGGTGCCACCTCCCAATGACGTGTGATACACGGTCCCCGCTTCATCTCTCCTCTTTCTGTCTGTCTTCTTCACGTTCTGTCTCTGGCATGAGTTTTGAGGCCTTCCCTGCATGCTCTCTGTGTGCTGAATGGGCCATCTCTAGTTTATGATGTGATGGAGGTGAAGAGAAGGAGCTGACACTACTTTCTTTTAAATGTGCCATTTGTTGCGTAGACTTTTTTATTATTTATTTTTTTGGATGTGACGTCAATGGGAAGTCAAACTGGAGGGAAACCTGGCAGTGTCATGGGGTCAGAGTGAAGGTTTTTTTGGTGTGTTTTTGCGACGCCACACACTGGGGCCCTTGAGTCAAATCTACCGCCGTTGTTCTAGGATCTTATGATTTTGGAATTCACAGAAGAAGACCTGTGAATAAAACCTAAACTTGGACTTTACTGGTATACTGGTAGGTAGTCTGAATTTGAATACTAGAAATATAAAGCGCTTTGGCGTGTTAATTTTTTTCTGTTAAGACTTTTGCTGTTTGCACTTGGTGACTACAGAAATGCAAGTTGCTCGGATGAGTCATGGTTCACGTTGACTTCACAGTTGGGTCAAACAAAAAAAAATCTGCTCCTGCTGATCTACCAACGCTGCTCTTGCCTGTTGTGTGTGGTAAATAAATGATAGCTGTTATTCATCTGCCATCTGTGGCAATGCGCTATGTGCTTAGGAGAGGGTTTCTCTACCATATGCTTCTTTTTGAGGAGAAATCAGTCCCTCCTCAGACTTTCCCTTTTAGCTCCATGACTAAAGGAGAAAATTGGTTATGATGTGAGTCAGCAGCCTGACTGGAAATGTCAAAGAAGATACAAGTATCTGTCACACACACACACACACACACACACACACACACACACACACACAGATTATTCTCTGCATATCCTAGATGATGGTTCCAAAAGTCTGGATGCACTTTCTGTTTTAATCAAAAACTGAAACTGAACTTTTTACCCACAAATGGCAAATTTAAAAGTTGAATTCCTGCAGAAATTATTTGGTATTCATTCAAGCCTAGCTAAATATCAACCTTTACGCAGTGTTATCCTGTTCAAACTGATTTCTCCCAGTAATGTAACCACTACTCACAAGACAAAATAAGGGTTTTGTCCCTACAACCAAACTAACTGTCTATGAAACCGTGGGCAAGATGTTGTTGCCATGACAACTCACTAAACCTATTTGCTTTGTTCTCCAAATTATAAAACCCACCAGAGTTACCGTTGTTGCACAGTTTGTCACTAAATCGGATTACCTGCAAGGTTTCGGTTCTTAAATCAGTGATCTAGTTCGTAAAAGTGCAAAAGTGCAGTGGTTCATTTAAATGTGTTGATTTCTGACATCATCTCTTGCTTACAATTATCTGAGATAAGATAGAATAAAATAAGATAAGATAGAATGAGATAAGATAAGATAAGATAGAATGAGATAAGATAAGATAAGATAAGATATACCTTTATTTGTCCCACAGTGGGGAAATCTTTGTTACAGCAGTGAAGGAGTGTTGTATTGTATTCTATCAGCAAAAGAAAAACAATACAATAGTTGCACTAGGCCCAACAAAGTGCACAAGGGTCCAGTTTAAAATGTTGTTATTGCACAGTTTCTATTGCAATGACTTGCACTAGGATATTAGATAATAGATGATCCCAACATAGAACAAATGTAAGTAGGAATAAAATGTTCAGTAAACTCACTGATATAATCACATGTTGAGTTAACTTGGGCAGTCAAAACTTCAATACCGTTTGCATTCGCCAGCAATGAATCGACTCTTGTAGGTGAACTGTAGGTGAGAGTGAAAGAAATAAGAAAGAATAATGCAAAGGAGAACAATGACAGATCTAAATATTTTGGAAAAAATGGAATGGTCCAGTTTGGAATGAATGGCAGACAAAACATACAAAACATAATTCCTGTTAGTACCAGTGACATACAGTAGATGTGTATTTTCAGAATTATGGTCTATGCATAAAAGTACAAAGGAAAGATATATATATATATATATATATCTTTCCTTTATACTTTATATATGCTCTCTGTGTGCTCAATGGGCCATCTCTAGTTTATGATGTAATGGAGGTGAAGAGAAGGAGCTGACACTTCTTTCTTTTAAATGTGCCATTTGTTGCGTAGACTTTTTTATTTGTTAATTTTATGTGTGTGTA
>JAQQZS010000014.1:5189382-5201882 GCA_030068045.1 Platyallabes tihoni | reverse complement strand
GTGCGAAGAGAGAGAAAAAAAAAGCGGAGTGGAAAGGTGTGAATATCGGTGGATCGAGCACTCCCAGGTGTAACACCCACACTGTTTGCAGAGCGAAACACAATTCAAGTGATGCCGGTAAAGTGGGTAGAAAATGACCATACACACACATGCACACACACACACACACACACATAAAATGATTGTTTAAATATTATAATTAATGCTTTCTCTCTTTTTTTTCCACATTAGATCATTCTGCATAGGGTTAAAAAACGAGACTGAAAAAGGTGGTGAGGTTCCAAATTGGAGGATTAAGACAATCACAATTAACTTCAACAGTACGTTAAGTACTGTGAGTCTATTGAATTATTAGAAAACTGTGAAGAAACAAAGAACAATAAATGATTCCAGGATAATCCTTTAATTGTAGGTTGGTGTTCTTGCAGGCGTAGAGAAGATCTGGAAAAATAAGGGGTTTAAATTGACTCAAACTGAAAAAACAGTTTTTCATTAAGTAATTATTTTTTTATTATTATGCATTTAATGACAGCTTTTCTTTTAATATTTTTTATAATCTGGAAAAACTGCTGAATTGTGGAAAACGTCTTGAAAGGTATAACTTGCAAGAAAGGTTAGGCCAGTTTTCCCCTCCAAATGGAGAAACATATCCATAGAAACATATCCATTATAGAAACAATAATCCATTCTCATCCTCACTTCATCCCTCATCAAAGTTAATATAGGCACCCTTTATTGTTTTGCAAAAGAAAATAAACCGCCCATGGTCTGTTTAAAATGGATCGCTGCCAAAGCTTGAGTGTACACTTCAAATCTAAAAGTAGAAAAGAAAGATAAAAAATGGAATAGAGTTCTGTTAAACTTTTCTCAAATCAATACAGTTTACATTTCAGTGTTATATTAGAAAATCTCAGTTATTTATATAAAAAGAAGTTTAAGAAGTTTACAGTTTTGTCTGTACAAACTCGCTCTTTCAATGATATCGTTACGTTTCATACACTGGAGGACCCGAACCTGTCTGTATGTATGTTTTCTGTATGTCTGTATGTCTGTCCAGCCAGATTTTGTCACGGCATCACGCGAAACTGGCTGGAAAGAATTTATTGACACTTTGCCAGTACTAAGGTATTTGTCTGAAGTTAAACCTGTGCCATAAATGTAATCAATATGTTGAGTAAACGTGAAGTTATGAGCAGTTATGTGCGAAACAGCGTACTGTACTGTATCTGCGTCAAACTGTGGGTGCGTCGTTCATCAACTGCTGGACAGAATTACGACAGTTATGTGCTAGATTTAATAATCTACTTTGAAATAAGCTACTTGCTCAATCTAAACAAACACCTGCACCAATAGATATTAATTATAAAATTTAAACGGAATATTTTTACTGGGATTAGTTCATCTTTTCACTGCTGAAATAACAGTGAAGTGGTATAAGTACATTTTAATTCGCTGGAGTGGTTTTAAAACAAAATGTAATCTTTATTTGATCTAATTTTTGATTTCTCATCTGTGATTCACTCTCCGATTACCGAACAGGGAGTGTATTTGGCTGATGTAAACAAGGCGTAAGATACAGTACTCAACCTTACAAAATTTTTGTTCTTTGTATTAAGAAAGACAAACAGACATGTACGTGGGCTTCAACCTGAAATAATAATATCACTGATTACATTAAAGTTGGTCAAGTTTATTTTTAGCTTTAACCTTTTAATTATTTCTACAAGCTCTTTTCTCATCAACGACGGGTTCTTATGCTAGTACTATACTATACTACTGAATGGTGATTTATAATAGTGTTTGTTCTGTAAATAATGCAAGTTATTGAAAAAACAGCTGCTTAGTGGTTAGCAGAGTCGCCTTGCACCACCTGAACCTGGGGGTTCGAATCTGATTATGTACAGTATAGTGTGTTTGGAGGCTGGGTCCTCAGCAACACAACTTCCTCTTACATCAATGAATGTCGTCATGAAGTCATAGGCTATTCAGAACTCCTGGATGCAGGAATGGGAAAAGAAAAAGACCGTAAAAACAATACCTATTTTATTCATCTATTTTATTGGATGTCGCATAACATGTTTGACATTTCAAAACAACCCGACTTAAAACGGATTTCCATATTTTTCTACTACGTGTTGCATTTTCATCTTAGTAAATGTTGTTGGCCTGTGAATAAAAAGAACAAAAAAAGAACTGATTTGTTTTTTCTCTCTCTCCATCCACCAGAGAACAGGATCAGATGAAAAGAAAATCACAAAACCGAAGGGTTCCTCAATCACTCGGCACCGACATGAAGGTAGGAACTGATGTCCCGGTTTTAATGCTTGCACACTGATCATGGCTTTTGGATGATCGGCTTCACTGAGGTCTGACTCTTGGAAAACGTCCTCAGCATCTACTGATGACAGAGACACATGATCTGTGTGGTGTGACAGGAGAAGTATGTTTAGGTTAGTAAATATTTGGACAAAGTTGTCACCACGTTCAGGAGAACTCTTGATGAATGAATTGGTCTTAAATGAATCTGATCCGAATCCTTCTGCAGGTTCTTAAACCTCAGATATCTTGCTTGACCAAGAACAGTGAAGTAACGGTGAAAGCAGTAATCCAGGTGGATAGTTGACCATCTCCACAACGGCTTTAAATTGCTTTCTGACTCAGTAGCAGCAGTAGCTGTTTCTTACACCATAGAGTTCTCTCATGGTAGCTGACCAACATTGCCCCAGAAAGCTTGTTCTTGGTTCTCGTTTTCTTGGCTCTGGCAATCATGTTTTTTTCTTTCTTTTTTTTTTTGAGTGAAATTACTTTGTTACTTCCAAGTACAATGAAGTAGGCTGACATGGGGGGATTTATCAGCAGGTTACCAGCACAGTTTTTAAACACATACACACACTCACACATACAGTATACGCACGCCTCTCAGAGCTCAGCTGAAATCATGCTCGAGTTAGTACTTTATTGCAGATGCCTTATGAGTCTTATTGAATCTCATCAACGCGGTGCTGGAAGAAATGCTTTATGATCCGAGATAGAAAAATCTCATTGTGTTATACATTTGATCTGGGAAATGGTTTTATTAAGCAGAACTCCTGAGTGATTTCTTGAGGATCCCTTATTTCCTCAGGATCTCTAAAATGGCTGAATTTTACTCTAAGTCAAATCTTGATCTACAGTAAGTCCCTTACATATGAACATTCAGTTACATATGAACCTTACAGTTACAAGCTTTTCGAAAAGTATAGACGTGCATGTTCAATCGCGGAAGTTAGATCACATGTGCGGCGTACATTGTCAAATGCGTGCAGCGCGCATCCCAGGATTTCCATAAGCAAGCATAAAAGCAGTGGCGATGAAGCTGGTACTGCTAACAAGCACCAAGCAATAGAGACAAAAGAGAAAATAATTAAAAGAGAGAATGGAGCGAGATGTAAAGATGGCATGCATCGCTCATTCTTTTATGAATAATTCAACCTTCGGCACTATTCTAAAGCACAAGAACAAAATCATAGAACATGTTAGTTTTATACTATGTATAGCCAATTGTGTTAGTAGACAATGCTTATTTGACTTACGAACAAATTGGACTTACGAACAAGCTCTTGGAATGGAACTCGTTCGTATGTTGGGGAATTACTGCACTTCTAACATGCCCAGGTAATTTTTTTCACACCAAGCTTCAGGAAGGTTCAATGTGTTGTGCATGCTGTAATGCTTTTCTGCTCACCATGGTTGTAATGAGTAGGCACAGGAGTCACACTTCCAGCTGGCCATTCTCTTCTGTTCAAAGCTTTTCCCTTTCCTTGCACACGACTGATGATCACTGGACACTGGCCACTGAGATAATAATTTCTCCCTTTGGTTTATGATGTTGAATATGAACATTAAATAAAGCTCATGACATATAGCTGTATTGTTCTGCTGGCACTTGATTTCCTATCTGGATAATTGCATCATAACATGCTCGGTATGGTTGGATTTTACACAAAATCCAACCATACCCGGCAAGAGGTCGCCACAGCGGACCATCCGGTCCGCACATACAAGCTTGGCACAGGTTTTACGCCGGGTGCCCTTCCTGACGCAACCCTCTCATTTTTATCTGGGCTTTGGACTGGCACTGCTTCCAGTGGCTGGGGTTTGGGCACTGGCTGGGAATCGTGGATTTTACACAAACACATGCAGTAAAAGTAACCTGTAAGCTGAACATACACTAAACCATCCAGGTCCTTTTTTTTCCATTCAGATTAATAGCAAACTACAACTACTGTTTTCAATCCGCAGGTGTAATGCTTTTTCTATCCTTCAGCCGACTACCTGTACGAGTGTGTATCATTTGGAGTGTTACAGTCATACTCTTGAGACGAGGAAACCCCCTCATCCCACTCCTGCCTCTCTGTCTCGTTGCTATCCGAGACCACAGGCACAATCCCAATGGATTCTGTTTTCAGAAGATAATGCTGTAAGGTATTAAGAGACCCACACAATAATAATAATAATAAAAGCAGCCAGCTTGCGAGCCCAAAATCACACACATTCGAAACAAGGTGTTTCACAGACAGACATATTGGTTAGAAGGGCCTCTTTTTTCTTTTTTTTGGGAGTGGGGGAGGGGGGGCAACTCCGAATAGAAGGTCTTAACTCAAGTGCTTAAGACTTTTTTTTTTACTCATTCAGTATCCAGAGGTTTATAATGCAGGGAAAGCCTTGTTAAGCTTTGCTAACGGTTAGATTGCATTCTTGTGACGATTAAAAGCAACGGAGACACAGGAGGAAGGAAAGGAGACCAGTGGAGGAAAACAAAGCAACAGAAACCTTCTGGGAAAAGGAAACGTTTTTTTTTTGCCTGCAGTATCTGTTGTGAAGAAACGGAATAAGAGATGACAGAGGGATAAGCAGGTTCAGGACTATACAGAGGAAGCGATGGAGCGATGGAGTAACCTGGAGGGGAGTGACGAAGAAAGTGAGAGAGAGAGAGCGCGTAAATGAGGGTGGGGTAGAGAGAGAAAGAGTGAGAGAGAGAGAGGGAGAGAGAGAGAGCGAGAGGGATGCTGGACTTGGATCATGAGTGACTCGCTCGAATGTGGCGATTGTCTTTGCCCGCTCAATTTGAAGCCATAGGGAGGCGTGCGGCAATTCACCTACCTGGCAATCCTGAAAACATAGACACAGTTTCCAGAGCTCTCTCTCTCTCTCTCTCTCTCTCTCTCTCATACACATACACACACACACGCACACACTCTCTCTCTCCCTCTCTCTCATATGCTCCCTTCTCTCTATGTCTCTCTGGCTGAAACGATAACTGAGGCAGCACCGGCACATGCAACAGGGTGCGGGAGGCAAACTCATCTTGTCTACCCCCCCACTCCCCCTTTCTCATGAAGAGGAGGGGAATGAGGAGAGAAGGAAGAAGAAGCGAGTGCAGGATGCACTAACACCCAAGCCAGTTCCGGAGGAAGAATTAACAGTCAAAGGTGTTAAAAGCCCGCTTTCCAAAAGCAGTTCCAGATTCCTGTTGTAACGGCAGCCCGGCGCTCAAGGCCATGACCAAGCGCAAGTGGGAAGGCAGAAGAGAGGGCTTCAGGGTGAACACAACCCGTGAGGAGGTGCAAGGTGCAGGCCGCCCCACCAGCAGGGGGCGCTTCTCTGAGTCCTGGAAGAGGCTGAGCTCCAGACAGGGGTCCACCAAGAAGTCGGGACTGGCAGCGCAGCAAGCAGCGGTAAGCACCGGAATGGCATCTGTCTGTAGCTCGACAGGTGGCTGGCACAGGTTGGCAGGGGGATGGCAAGTGGATGTGTGAGGAAAGGAGAGAAGGCAGAGGGCAAGGGTTTGGGTTGCCACATGTGGAGAAGGGGCGAGGAGGGGGGCAGGAAAGGCTCTGGCTTAGGCAGGCTCACCTAAAGGTCCTTGATCATGCCTGATTAGTTTGCTGGCAGAGATTCAGTCTTTCTGTCTTTTCTCTGTGAGCAAACTTCGACAATTCTCAAATTTTTCGATTTTCAAGCATGCATTTCTATCTATAGGAAGACCAAAAGGGGGAAGACATTAGATGTGGCTGAACATGTGCAGGAAAACAAGAAACATGAAAAATGAGCTGTGTCATATCGATAGAGAACAGGGTGATGAAGAGTTATGACATTGCTTTTGGGGTGCTGCTGCTACACCTTTGTGCTTCTTTGCTGGAATCCATTCTTCCTGCGTTTGTTTAAAGCATGCCAGTGCAGCACAGGCCCTCTGAGTCTCATAAACCTACAAACTCAAAGTTATTTCCCTCCAGACGCACATCTGAGAGGAGGTATTTTGTTAGATGGTTTGTGTGTGGATCAAACAGGGCCCTTCGGAAGCTTTAGAGCATCACCAGTTTTGCTCATATCTGCCTTCTGGAAAGTTAGTGAGTGCTGGAGAGATCTTCATCTCCAACTCTTTTTCTTTCTACATCTTTTTGTGTTTATGGTCATGGCTACTGCTTGTATTTCTCTCTCTCTCTCTCTCTTTTGCTCTCTTTTTGGTCTCGACTCGAGTGTACCCTGCAGCAGTTCACGCGTCCTGGACCATCTGTCTTGCATCACAGCCTTCTGCTGTCTTTTCCCTCTCCAGTTACTGATTCATTTTTCACTTCCAGCACTTTGGCTTAGGACTTTTCAAAAACCATTTACATTTCTTATCACGGTTTCTTTTTCGTTTTTGTTTTGTTTGGACTGCTTTTTTTTAAACCCAGTAAATCTAATTAAGTACAGCCTGTGTTATTACTACTGGCAATTTTTAAATAATTGCGGCAATTATAAGGCAATTATGGAAAGGATGTAAACTTGCTGCCAGTTCTTTGTTTCATAATAGCAGAGACTTTCAACGAGTGATGGGTTAACCAATCTGAAACCATGATTTAGACTGTTAGCCTTTCTGTTCTGTCTCTCTCCTTTTTTTTTTTTACTGTCTTTAATGTCAGTTTGAAATGACGAGATCCTAATGCTAGGATCTTTTACAGCATCATTTACATAATGATATATAGATATTTTCTCCTGTGCTAAAAAGTAAAGAATGTCCCGAACTAATTTATTGGTATATAATCAATATTAGATTTTTATATTAACATGTAATAAATAACCATATAATATGATTACCCCCACAATATACTGTACTGTTATTATATGACATTATTTAGATAAATACCGAATTATTTTGCCTTCATGGGTCATATTGCTATATTAATCAATAAAACTAATTTAGTGATTGTTAGCTCATCATTTTAACACTTAAATAGATAAAAATACATAACAGCCAAAGATTTAATTAATATTTACCATTCATATTTACACTGCAAAAAATTACTTGGTAGCAAGCAAGCATATCTTTAATCTAGTCAAAATGTTCTAGTATTTCTGGTTATAAGAATAAACAAACAAACAAACAAAAAAACAATAACTGAAAACAAAATAAAAACCTCTTTTTAAACACACAGTACTGAGCAAAAGTCTTGAGCCACCCATTTCTTTATGTCAAAGAAATTCTTTATGCTTTTATTGTCATTTCAATAATATACAGTTCAGTACACAGGGGACATACAAGATAAATTAACAAAAACTAACTAGCTAACCTAATTAACTGACTAGCTAAGATAAAAAACAAATTAATACCTTAAATTAGCTAACCTATCTAAGTACTATACATAAGACAACAAAAGACAACATAAAGTGCACATGCAAACAAGAGCAGCAATACGACAGCACCACGACACACTACAATACTCTTTTTTTTTTTTTTTTTTTTTTACTATGCCAGGCTGCAAAATGCCTAAAAATACAATGTAAAAATTGGTTGTTTATGTAACAACCTCAGCAGCGGCCTCATCTCCCCTCTCGTCTGTTCTAATCACTCAGCATTCAGCATCATCGGTATACTACTGCCTGCCTGATCATCTGTCAGCATCTGCACCTATTACTCACTGGTTTATGCCTTAGGTTAGGTATAGGGACTGGATTGAAAATGAGAAGCAAAAACTTGCAAAACTGAGAGCCAAAAAAGTCCTTCAGGAAGCCCTGAGAACCCAGGTCAACACGCATTTTGGCAAAGTTTACAGAAAATTACATTAAATGTTTATTAAAGAAAGAGAGCAAAAACAATGTACCTAATGACACCGTCTAACTTTGTTGTTTAGAAACTTTACTAAACTTATTATTGCAAACCCACATTTCTTCACTGAAGTGACTAACTCTCTAGATGCCATGTAATAACTTGACTTGCTATAATAATAAGTCTGATTTAGCTAGCTATTTTTGTTTTTCTCTGTTTGTGCCGTAGGTGGCACAGTGGCTTAGTGGTTTGCACTGTTGATCACACCACTGTGGCTGGAAGTTTGAATCTTGCCTTTTGTCTCCTTGTAGAGTTTGATTGCTACCCCTGTGCTAGGTGGGTTTCCTCAACGGTACTCTGGTTTCCTCCCACAGTTCAAAGGCATGGTCATTTTCAAATTGCCCATAGGGTTGCACACTGGGTGTGTGCTTGTGCCCTGTCATGATTTGCCACCCCATCAAGAGTGTACCCCACCTTGTGCCCCTGATTCCCTGGGATAGCATCTAGGCCCCCACCTACCCTACTGTACATGGCATAAACTGTAAAGATGAGGGATGGATGAATGGATGGTTTCCGATGTTGTAATTGTAAAACATTACAGTACATCTTGATCTTGTAAGCATAAAGACACTTGTACAGTATGTCTTCACAGATTTCTTTCGAGTGTAACACTTTATATCTCAATTCTGGCAGCACTTTACTTTGAAGCCCTTAATAATATGCTGTAATTGCATCAATATGGCCAAAAGGGAGCGTAAAGAAAAATGAAGTAGAAGGGCCAACTAGTTCCAGTGACCTTTTGTGCAGGAAGTGTGATTTTTTTGTTTATGCTCGGCAGACTGAAAGCGAAGTCATAAGCACTTAAGTAAACAGTGAAAAAACAAAATTTAGCATGCCAACACAGCTATGCTCAAACAGCATGCACGAGTCAGACTTTTAGCTAGTGTGTGTGATGGGGAGCAAGTGTGTGAATGTGTGTGTGTGTGTGCATGTTTACATACGTGTGTGAATAACAACCTTAGCAACTGTAACTTAGAAACAAGAGTTTTCCATGTACCCATTGTTCCCTTGTATCACTTTAGAAGCACATCGTGTTGCATCGTGGGATGGTGTTATAGCGAGCAGTAAATATAAGAACATTCTCTTTTAATGGCAGTCACCTTTCAGACCAAAAATATGGCACGAGACAATTATTAGCGATTCAGAGACGCAAAGCTTCAAACTAAGCAGGTCTTCTTTTGTTTTATAGCACTACATTTTCTACTTTTACGGTTTTTAAAATCAGTCTACCACTGTGAATTGACTTAATGCTTTAAATCATGATTAGTTAGTAAAACAGTGACTGGTTTCATTTATTGACATGATAAAAAGCGCCAGGGTGGAAAAAAATCTGAGATTTATTAGCTAGCTTACACAATTATAAAGACTCGGTTAGCTGGAAACTAAGCTCACACAAAAAACATAATAATATAGGGTGAGCTACTGGGCATAGAATAAAATCTCATTGCATAACTGGAAAAAATATAGATATAATACATACTGAATGTGGTCTTGATGGGATAAAAGGGTAAATGAGATTAAGCTAAGCTTTCTTCACACATCCCGGCTTGTTAGGAAACTGGGGTCATGATACATCATCCCTGGAGCAGACAGGGTTAGGAGCCTTGCTCAAGGGCACAACATTAGCAGCTGAGAGAAGCCGGGTCTAAAACTGCCAACCTTCTGAGCCTTAGCCAGAGCCTTAACCCACTGAGTTACCACTGCCATGTTAGATTTGTCATGCACATATAAACACACTGTGACATTAAACAAAACCACAATGCTGAAATTACATAGACCACACAAAACCCCTAACCTACTTTACCCTGAGGCCCTGTTACCCCTCTTTATCCTCACTTTCTGCTTCAAACATTTTGTTCCTTAATCCCTCTTGGTTCGCTCCCAGTCAGGGGCAAACGGATCAGTTGGGAATTAGCTGCAAGTGGGCAGATTTCATGCTGCTGCCACAGGGCATTAATCTGGTTTGGATGTAGGTTACTTTTAGTTGTCATGGAGACCATCCAACTCAACCGAACGTTTTAACGACAGGTTGTGTAGTGGATTCTCAGAAAACATTAATGACTTTGTCTTAATATAGACGCCGGAATTACTGCTGTGGTTAGGATTGCTAGATTGGTTCATCAGCCCGTAAAGTTTTTTACTACTTCGGCTTGGTAATATTTCCTCACAATAATCTCGTATGGATGATTAAGCACCTTTAAAAAAAAAACGGTTATTTCTAAATGTTAAAACAATAGCTTCTGATTTTTTTCAACAATGGTTATGTGTTCCCATGAAATTTTCACAACACCAAACCAGTTTTAGACCTGTGTGTAATGTTCTTTAACATCTTTAATCCTATTTTAGCATGCACTGTAAAGCATATTGGCTAGGAGGAAACAGATTTATATGAATATAAAATTATTACAACATTCTTGCTGTCAAACAACACTATACTTTCTAATTCTAATTCTAATCTAGAAGTTGAATTAGCAGCTCTCTTGATGTTAGCTTTTCTTTATTACTTATTGTTGTTGCTCTGTGTGCTGATTAGCCGCTAAGCTGCAGTAACAATACAGTACATACCCAAATATGATGTATACTGGCTAGCTAACTTAGATAAATGCTGTTGGTGGATTTAGCAGCTTGCTAGGTTTGTTAGCTAGCTAACTGGATCATCAATCATTATTATTATTATTATTATTATTATTATTTGCTATATAGCTAGCTGTCTAACACACATGTTCCTTACACATTATCCTAAGCAGTAATATAGCCTGTAGTTTAGATACTAAACTCTGTAGGCACCACTAAACATACTGACATACAGTATTAAGTTTGAACACATCAAAAGATCTGGCTAGATCACATCTTGCTTATTTAGCTAGTGAATAATTTCCAAACCTTGGATTTTTTAGTGTGGAGATTCTTGAAAGCATATGAGCCAGACATGCTCGTTTGTCTCCATGATTTCAGATACGACAAAGTGTTTGGTGACTAAAGTATAGACTTTTGGTAGGAAGGTGCTTTTGACTGCATTTTCATTGGCATATAGTCTTCCAGAGTGAAATGTACATGATTTAATGTACACTACTAGTCAAATGTATGGATACACCTTTCAATTCCATGGTCTTTCCTGATTTTGAAACCTTTCTACACAGTAAAGGCATCCAGAATATGTAATAATCGTCCCTGTTGATGCAGTTGATATTGAGATGTATATGATACTTATGATCTGTAATGCCTTCATAACGGCTCTGATTTCTGAGGCTGGTGACTTTAATGGACTTCTCCTGTGCAGCAGAGGTAAGTTTTGGTCTTGGTTTCCTGGGAAGGTCTTCATGGGAGACAGTTTCATCATGGTGCTTGACGGGTTTTGCAAAGGCACTTGCAAAGGAAATGATTCAAAACCAGTACCATTACAGTGAACCATGTACTCTGGTACACTAACACGAGCACTTGTAGTTTTTGTTTTGATTTCCATCCCGACACTGATAACGTCTTTTAAATTCAGTTACCTTTCTTTTATATATTTTTTTGCTTTAACCTGGCAGTAGGACGTTCGAAGGAACCTAATCCGATGTGAGTTTAACCACCTTGGTTGGGTATTAGCTCAGCTTTCATGACTCTTGGGTTTCTAATCCTGGTTACATTTACTGTATCACAAACAATCTCCCAGCCTCCACCTGAATAACAGGCGTGAATTGGAGAGTTGCTCTCGGCTGCAGAGGCTCCTGATCTCTAGGGACAGAGAATCTGGCAGCTAAGCCGGTCCACTGGGATGCCAACAGTGCTCGTGGCATTCTAATGAGCTTACAGTCCTGCCAACACACTGTTGATAAAAGCCTCATTTGAAAGTCCAGGATCAACCACCAGTGCCAAAAAACAAAACAAAACCCGCTAGGTTTGGACACTTCTGTAATTAGGTGTTAGCATATACACTCACCAGACACTTTATTAGGCCTGTACGCCTGGTCATTAATGCAGCTATCAAACCAGCCAATCATCTGATTGCTACACAACGAATATACAGTTCAAGAACTTCTGACAGATCTGACACCCTACTGTATGTGCTGATGCTTTTCTGCAAAATCTTTCTGAAAAAAGAAGAACTTTGCTGTTGTGTGTTAAAATCCTATGAGATTTCTAAAATATGCAAATCCGTCCATCTAACACCAACCATCATGGTCATGATTAGATGTATTGGTGATATTAAACTTACTTAAAAAGTGTAAAAGCAGCTGTTTTAAATGTCCAATGGTTATGGGGGAAGGACCATACATACAGTATCATGAGCATGCCTGAATGACGTATCGACCCTTCACTGGATATATATATATATATATATATATATATATACAGTATATATATATATATATATATATATATATAT
>JAQQZS010000014.1:5157576-5176056 GCA_030068045.1 Platyallabes tihoni | reverse complement strand
CCTGGCCGGGGAATCGAACCCGGACCCTGGAGGTGCAAGGCGACAGTGCTAACCACTACACCACCGTGCCGCCTATATAACAAATCAAATAACCCAAAATCTAACTTAATACCTGATTTGATGTGACGTGTCACAGTTACTAATACATTTCTAAAAGAAACTTGGAATTGTGTATTTCATGCTGTTCATATACTTAACAATCTTATTTATAAATATGTCTTGGCTGATTCACTGCAATTACTGTAAATGAGCAAGAAATACTGTTCAGATGTGTTCCCCCTGAATCATTCCTTCAGGTCGACTTTGTGAAAGAGGTTTTGTTGTACATCTCCAGTGGGAAATATCTCATGCAGTAGGATGTGATGTCCTTTCTTTCTTTCTTTCTTTTTTTTTTACGCACAGCTCGGTAGGCATGGTTGGATGGTTGATGGGTGTTATTGCTCATAAACCAAAGCAGCATTCTCACTGATAAATATATCTGTTATCAGTTCACTATACTTAAAGCATTATTTACAGTAAACATAACTACAGTATAACTAGACTACAAGTTTCTTTTAAAATGCTATGTAATGAAAAAACATAATTTAATTTGCACATTTCTGGGGTAATTAATCGTTAATTCATTTTCAATCAAATCACATTTTTAAGTGTTTTATTTTTTTTACTTACTTTACAGTATGTGTAAGTTATGGGCGAACAATTGGTACTAATACAAATACAAATCCAGCTAAATTCCAAACAGTCTTATCTTTGTAAATTGTGCATTCTCTAGTTTCCATAATCCTAACCGTATCCTCACCTATCTATTAAGCCTTTAGCCATAATACAATTCCTTTTATCACTTACATTATGTAAGCTTTAATCAATCATTCCCACATTAGTCTATACTTTTTTCCCTTCTTGACATAAATAAGAAAGAGAATTCATTCATTCATTTATTAATTCATAATTCTTCTATACTTATGTGCTTATCCTGTATTCAGAGTCACAGGGGCTTGGAGCCTATCTCAGGAGACCTACAGTAGGGCACGCAGTGGGACACACGCTGGACAGGTTGCCAATCCATTGCAGGGCACACATGCCCACACCACACACTTACACACTCATTCACATACTATGAGCAATTTGGCAATGCCATTTAGCCTAATGTCTTTATACTATGGAAGAAAACCGGAGCACACAGAGCACACCAAGCACAGGGAGTACATACAAACTCCATGCACACTTCATGGGAATCAAACCCTGGAGGTGCAACGTGACAGTGCTAACCACTAAATATTTCCACCCAAGAGGACACTTATGCATTGTCTATTCGGCTTTATCTTGTATGCAGGGTTGCGGGGATTATGGAGCCTATACCAAGAGACGTACAGTAGGGGACGAGGCGGGGTACACCCTGGACAGGATGCCAATTCATTGCAGGGCAACATACGTACACATACTCTAACACTCATTCACATACTGGGAACGCCAATTAGCCTAATTTGCATGTCTTTGGACTTTGGGAAGAAACCAAAGGAAACCCACCAAGCACAGGAACAACATGCAAACTCCATGAACACAGACCCTGAGGCGGGAATTGAACCCAGGACCTGGAGGTCAAAGTGAATATTTAAGGTGCTAACCACTAAGCCAATGTACCACCCCAAGAAAATACAAATTGTGTTAAATGGTACTGAGAAGGGGTAATCTATTCTGAAAATTTTCCTTTGTTAATCAATACAATGAGCTAGACACAAGAGACATCTTTCATTAATGTCAACCAATACATAAGTCCAATTCTTCAGTGTTTGCTGTTACTAAAGAAACAAAGATGTATTAGAGTGAATGTGTTAATATGAATATGTCATATCAGATCACAATTGTGCATTCTCAGCACTGTATGTACAGGATAAAATCTCTAACTTTTGCTACAATCTACATTATACAGTAGCTTACAGATTTAAGCCTAACATAATATTCAATATAAGCTTTATGAAGGTCTTGGTATAACTCCTGGAAGAACTCCTCAAAGAGCACTGACTATGCTGTAAGGCATCATCAGATATTCCTAGTGCCCTGATGATGTGGAGAAGACTTTGACTCATCTCCTACTGTTATATTTTTTAGTTATAATGTACTTGATATTGCTCGGCATAGTGTCTCCACTGGAGCAAGCACGTGACTTGACCGTAATTCCACGGCGACTGATGCAAGAACAAATTTTTTTATGCGTGGAGAGAAGTCCATCAAATGCAAAAGAACTTAAACGTCTAACCAGAGGAGCTCATGCCTTCAGGCCTCCCTGATATATTCCTCCGCGAATATCTTTTTGTCAAATAAAGAAGGTGCACTCCAGAGGAAGTAATAGCCCCTGGCTACCAGGAGGTTGAAGTCAGATTTAAATGACTGTGTTGGAAGACTACAGCTGAAGTCAGAGGTTTACACATACCTAAGCAAAATATACTTAAACATGTAATCCTAATAAACATTCTCTGTTCTACATCAGTTGGGATCACTACTTTGGTTTAAGAATTTGAAATGTCAGAATAATAGTAGTTTACATACTGTACATTTAGTTATTTGGTACTATTGCCTTTAAATTGTATAAACTCAGTCACATGTTTCTGGGTAGCCTTCCACAAGCTTTTTGCAATAAGGACTGGTCTAACTGTTTCAGGTTTGTAGGCCTCCTGGCTCACATACTTTTCAGTTCTACCCTCAAACATTCTATTGAATTGAGATCAGGGCTACTACAGTACTTTAATTGTATTGTAATTAACCAATTTTTTCCCCCACAAATCCCAACTATGTTTGCGACCATTCTTTGCAAGGCTTCTTCTTCTGAACAGCCTTTTGGGTTAGGTCGATATTGGCCTCGTTTTACTGTGGATATAGATACTTTTGTACCTGTTTCCCCCAGTGTCTTCGAAAGGTCATTTACTGTTGTCCTGGGATTGATTTTTTTATTTTATTTTATTTTATTTTATTTTTTACCAAGGAACATTCATCACTAGGACACCAAAGTGTCTAGGTGTCTCTTTCCTGAGTGGTATGATTGTGTTTTTACTTGCACAGTATTGTTGGTACATGATACCTTCAGGCATTTTAAAATTGCTCCCAAGGATGAACCAGACTTGTAGAGGTCTTGGCTGATTGCTTTTGATTTTCCAAAGATGTAAAAAAAAAAAAAAAAAGGCACTGAGTCGGAAGGTAGGGCTTAAAATACAACCAGTTCACACAAATGATGTCAGTTAGCCTATCAGAAGCCCCTAAAGCCATGACATTACTCTCTGGAATTTCCCAGACTGTTTAAAAACACAGAAAACTCATTGTAAATCAACTTCTAACCCACTGAGATTGTGATATACAGTAGTGAATTATAGTTATAATTGTTGGAAAAAACATTATTATCAAAATTCTTTAATTCTTTTCTTTTGTGTCATGCATAATGTAGATTTCTAACTAACTTGCCAAACCTGTAGTTTGTTCACATACTGTAAAATCACTGTGGAGTGATTAAAAAAAACAGTTTTAATGACTTTAACCTAAGTGTATCTAAACGTCCAACTTTAGCTGTACTTGAGGAATGAACTGACTTCAACCAACTTTGCCTAAACTTTTCTTTCACAAGCCAATAATCTTGCTCAATCAGGACCTCTAATAGTTTCCGTGAAACTGATCAAGTTTCACATGATAATTATTCAACTTCCTTGTCTACATGTGATGATGATGATGATGATGATGTGTCTGTTGCTCCATGAATGCAGGTTTATTGTGCTCCCCTGCATCTCAAATAGATGATCACATTTCCCTACTGGAATATTCATTAGATTTATACGAGGCTTTTCAGAAGCCAATGAATGCTTTTCATTTCAAACAGGAGTGACAGCGGGCCACCTTTTGACAAGTTCCTTTCGCAATACGAATCATTAAAGACTCCTGATATCAAACACGGCAAGATTTTCTTTTGATCACAGTAATGCTTAAAGGCAGCTAAAGTATGAATTATAGTTATGAGTATTCATTTGTTTGATCACCTCTTGTGACTCAATTTCTGTTGCTCTGGATGATTTCACATCGACCCCCTAAAGCCTTGCACTTCCTAAAAATCTATTAATGCCCATGACTCATTGTCGCTCTACGGGATAATCTCACCTGGGTGCTGTACATGTGGACCTTCTTGTACCTTCATCATTATTATTATTATTATTATTATTGTTATTAAAGCACTTAAATTAGAGCCTGACCACCACACCAAGGATAAGCTACTCCAACACTTATTGGCTACACTTTCAGTTGCAGCTCTCTTTTAAGTAATTCATCATCATTTTACTAATAAAATATGCTCTTTAAGATAAATTGGTCTGAACTTACCTTTTTCCGTTTTTTTGTATTGGCCTGGGTTTACGACTTCAACAATTATACTATACATTCCAATCTAATGTGACATCATATAAGAAGATCCCCCTCCCCCCAGCTTGTTTCTAAGCTACTGTATGCTGGTCTCTATAGGGGTGTGGCGTAGCAGTAACTCATTTACAGTAGGTAGAAACCAAAACAGTCTGAACATGGCTTTCCTCGTGGTATATTGTGGTTACAAACTGTCAGGCAGTGGTGTTAGACTAGAATAGAATTGAGTCCATGTTGTTACTGAAGATTTGTTTTTCTGGGTTTTTTTTTCTTCTAACCTCATATTTAAAGGGTCAAGCAAACCTGTTTTCACTCAGATATATTCATGTCATTTTAAATTACATTCTGCATTTACATGAATTAACGTACAACCGACAAGTGAGGTGGAGTACCGAGCAGCTGCGAGTGAAGAGCTCTGAACAAAAGCCAAACAGTGACTCTCTGGCTGTGTTGGGATTTATTCGAGCGCAGAACTCCAACTACAGAGGAAAAACAATCTCTAAACACAGCTTATTTTATACATTTACATTAATTTATTCACGGTATAAACCAATCATATGATTAGTTAAAGTGAACAAAAGTGAGCAGAATGTTTAAACATCTCTGGTTTATTTGTTTATTAAGTACAGTATACAGTAGTCCATCTGAGTGCATTTTTTTTGCCCATCACTTTTATCATCATCATCATCATCATCATTAGAGCTAATAAAGGATTCAGTATTGTGCTGAGTGCTTTTTAAAGGTCTCATGTTTCAGACTCAAGCTTTCAGTCGTGTACGTGTGCAAGTGTGTGTCTAGTGGAAGGGATGGATTTGTTTTAGATGATTGCCATCTAGTGTTCAAAACAATGCAACACAATTTTGAGAGAACAAAAGAATACACTAAATATGGAGAAAGGTCAATGGATTGACGAGGCTTTAAAGGTCATATTAACAAAGACGGCTGTAATGACATTTATAGACGTCTACGGTCATGCTTGTGAATAGCAGAACGCAACCTTTGTCGAAGAATTTAAGCGTGATGACTGATCATCTGATCCCTGCCTGTGGAATAAAATAAAGCAAGGTCATTGCATGTGTAATTCATGTGTATGAACAACACAGTGCAAATTACTGCGCGGCAAAAAGGTCATGGTTCTGGGTTAGTTCTGCATTTTGTTTTTGTTTTTCTCATTTAGCATTATTCTATTCAACACCACACAGACGCACAGCTTAATGTGACAATGATCCGACAAGTAGTGGTAGTGAGGGTATTGTTGCTGCCTCACACCTCCAGAGGTTCCTGAGGTTTTGTCTGTCTTACAAAAACATGATGGGTGGTGGATTTTCTATAGACCTATTCCAAGAGATTCAGTTACATGAATGGTGGTGTCCTGGCGTAATTTTTTTCTTCTTCAGGAGCACCTCTGAGACTTTATCTCCACCTGAATCAGATCAGCCAGGGTGGTGTTTATACTCCGTCCTCCTTGTCTTCAAACTCCACGATCGTATGATCATATTAGCCTGGATGAAGATTTTCTATGTAAAGTAGCCTCATGTTAGGGATAAAAGATTTCTGATTTTTGTCTGTGTCAAAGTGACCTTTTTATAGATATTAAACAATTCCAGAGTAATGTATATGATTCCTTGCATAGTTTGTGATTATTGTTTTAAAATTGAAACAACACTGGAATAAGACTTATCTCAAATGCATGCTATATGGGGGCGGTACAGTGGCTTAGTGGTTAGCACTGTTGCATTGCACCTCCAGGCTCCGGGTTCGATTCCTCCCTCAGTTCAAAGACATGGAGATTAGGCGCATTGGCATTCCCAAATTTCCCGTAGTGTGTGAATGTTGACCGCAAGTCCTACAGTCCTACAGTACCACTGTTGGAAAAATGGTCGCCATTGGCCTACAGGTTTTTAAGGGTTCTATGGCTCTATAATTTTTGTTTGTGCCATTTGCTCAATTTTACACTTGCTCTGTCATAGTTTTCCCTTAATAAAGAAAGGCAGTTGCATCAGATTGAGAAAGTTCTGCTTCTGACATTTATTATTCTATTATCGACTCGATCCCTTAGCGATCCAAGAGTCCAACTAACAGACATCACTTGAGCTGATAAAGTACTAGAATATTCAAGGGCATTGATTCTAAGGGAGGGAAATTTCCAGGTCAATTCAATGAGGTATAATTAAACATTGACCATATAAAAAAATACAGAGCGGAAAACAAAGCGTTGAGAATGTCATCGTTAAGAAAAAAGACACCTGGTCACGTTTCAACAATCAGTTCATAGTCTGGAAGTTAATTAACTTGTATTTGAAATGCTGCTCTTCTTCAATATTTTCAGCATCATGGAAATTCGTGACATAGGTTTTTTTGTGAGCAGTTTGGGGTCAGAGGTTAGCATTCATGTACTGTCTTGTAGATTATGTTCACTGGAATTCTGATGAAATTCATTCATTGCTTCTAATTCATGCAAATGTCTCATGGAAGACTGGTTGAGATTTGGGAAATGAAGTTGAAAACATATAGAAAATATCATAAATTAGGCTTATACTTGGAAACATCCAGTGTATTCCAGTGTAATCCACTTAATTCTGTGGGCAGGGGTGGCTCAGGCAGTTGAGGCTCTGGGTTGCCCAAACGTGTCTTTGGTTATACTCTCTTTAATCACAATATGTACAGTAGAGATGTACAGTATCTGCATATCATTTCAGTTAAATGATCACTATTTACTATTCATTAATCACTATTAAAATATGCAGCACTATCAAATCGAATAGATATTAACAAGTTAATTGTCCATGTTCTTCATCCTCGTTGTATCTAAATTAGTTTAACTAGCTAGCTTGTTGGCTTGATCTTAAGGTTAGGTCACAGTACAGTAAGCTGATCTCATGAACACATTTAGTTCCACCGCCTTCCAAATTTCATTTGCTATTCAAATCTCAACAGGATAACTATTACTGAATTATGGTGAGTAACTCATAAAGAATTATGTCAACTTGAAGCATTAATGCATTTGCATCCATCTCAATGACGGTCGCCCTCCCTCCATAGTGATCTCATTTAATAAATCCATAGAGCTTTGAATGAATACAGATGTACATGCAACACCGCTGGTACAAGTACTGTAAAATCTCAACCCATTTGTCTGTAGTATTTGTTACGGTTTGATTTCTCAAGAGGTTTTCTGATGTAAACTGATATTGACATCTGTTGGCCTGCATTTTACTTCAGTTGCCTTGAAAACGTTCTTTGTTAATTAGCACCTCTTCATAATTAACGGGATATTGATTCTTTACTGCATTTAGTCAATAACAACAGCAACAACAACAACCATTTCCTACAGCAATTTCAGTTAAGTTTATGATGTTCTCACCGATATTGCTTTCTGAGTATATTGTTGCCAGAACATGAATGCTGAGTCTTACTGAAGTGTTCATTCCATTTCATCCCTCCACTATCTCCCTGCCCTAAGAAAAGAAAAGCAGTGTTACAGATCAATACAGGGTGATTGAGCTGAGTGATTGAGCCGTCAGAGTTGTTTCAATATAAAGCTCAAGGGCAAACGAAGGGCTTTAGTGTAAAGGTTTAGATAACGATGTGCATGCAGGTAGATACAGTCTGTTAAAAATAAATAAATAATGGAAGTAAAATAAACACACTACCATTCAAAAGGACACACATTCTAATTCCATGGTCTTTCCTGATTTTTATTTCTCTCTACACTGTAAAGTGTTTTTTTTTCTTTACTAATACGGCACCAGTCAAAAATTTTGACACACCTTCTAATTCAGTGTTTTTTGCTTTTTGATTGACATTCTGGATTAAGATTTCAGAACTATGAAATAACACATATGGACTTTTAGCAACAACAGAAGCAACAGCCGGTTTTTATTTTTAGATATGAAGCAAAACCCATCAAGCACCATGGTGATACTGTCTCTCATGAAGACCTTCCTAGGAAATCAAGACCAAATCTTACCTCTGCTGCAGAGGAGAAGTTCATTTAGAGTCACCAGCCTCAGAAATCACCAATTAACAACCAGCACCTCAGATTAGACCGTTATGAAGGCTTTACAGATCATAAGTAGCAGATACATCTCAATATCAACTGTCCAAATGAGATTATTGTATTTTTTTGACGCCTTCAACATCAGCATTTTAATCACAATTTTCCTTGCCAATGCAATGCCATATATAGTATGTTTTTTTTTTCTTCTTCTTTTTCAACCAATTTGGCCCTTGTGTGCAACACTACTTTGATGTTACCGTAGCTTGGTTGTAGACAGATTTTTATTAAACCGATTTTTATTCCACGTTAATGAACTCAAAACATTCTCCATTCGATTTGCACCAAAGCACACACCTCACTAGATCGAAACCATCCAATTTGATCACATGTCCATCAGACAACCATGCATGTTTATAAATCCCTTTAGATATCAACCAATCGATACAACATGAGAATGCTGATTCAACAGGTTCACAGTTTTAAGGCTTGGAGTATAGCTTTTATGTTAATTCATCTAATTAAGAATAAAATGGAAAAGTCAAGTGCGTGAAATACAAGGCAATTATTAAAATACATAAAATATATGTGCTAGCTAAAAAAAACTGGAATTTTTGCAGGAGAAAATCTTCTATCTGGTGCAATGGGTAAGCATACTGCTTGTACAGGGTGTGTGGAGTGAGTTGACAAGCTGCTCTTAAGATTCCATGTGTTTTTGAGACTGATTTTTATGTGCACAAAGCTAACTAAAATGAAAAAGTAAAAGGACAGATTGAATCTTGTAGGCCAATATGTTTTCCACTAGTAGTGTAGCTGATTCTTAAATTCTAAGATATACTATTAGAAATAGTAAAATACAGGCACTTTAATGTCATTTTTAAGAATCAACTACACTACTAGTGGAAAACATACAGTATGGGTATAATAAAACAGCAATGTATAACCATGCCCCAGCAGAAAATAACAACAAGCAACAATCTAAGAGAGGAGCCTTTTTCATATGAGGTCATAGTAGGGGAAAATCTAATTAGCTTGTTTAAGCCCCAGCAAATACATAAATGGAAAAAGGACCTTTGTTGTGTTAATATCTAAAAATGATGATGCTTCCCAAAGCCCAAACCCCAGCCACTGGATGCAGTTCTGGACCAAAGCCTGGATAAAATGGTAGGGTTGCGTCAGGAAAGGCATCAGGAGTAAAACCTGTGTCAAGCTGGTGTGTGAACTCAGTGGTCTGCAGTGTCGATGCCTTGCCGGCAGCAGCAGAAAAAACAACAACTTATTTTAAAGCCTATTGGAGTCAAAATATAAATAAATCAATCTCAAGCATACATACAGCATACCATTTTCTTAGTCTTTGCTTGTTGGGAAGCAAACATTTCGGTATATGCATATTGGCTTAGTGGTTAGCACTGTCACCTTGCACTTTCAAGATCTGGGCTTGATTCCCACATTAGGTCTGTGTGGATAGAGTTTGCATTTTCTACCCGTGCTAGGTGGGTTTCCTCTGGGTACTTCAGTTTCCTTCCACAGAGCAAAAACATGAAGATTATATAGATACACAAATACACAAAAATATGGACCAATATTACAAACAAAAAAAAAAGTTCGCCTCTTTCTGACTTTAATACTTCCAATTCTCCTGTATGGGTGAACAACAGAGATGAACAAGCTTGTGGTTTCCCAATTGAAATGCCTTCACCAGATTCTGGGCGTATCTTTACTAGACCATTACTCAGACAAAATGATTTGAATCTGGTGCGACCATTAACTGGCATTTGAAGACCAAATCCAGACGTGCAGATCCTGTTGGATTGACCACGTCTGCAGAATGACCACTAATAGGCTGCCATACAAGATCATGTCGAGAGAGTGGCCACACCACTGGATGGTCAAACAAGCAGCAAGGCTGCAGACCAACAAGAGTGGTAGAGAATCGTGACTGATGTTTGGAATAAACCGGCACCCACAGCAGTGTATTGGCTGAAAGGACCAAGCTATAGTTAGGGATCCAAGTATATATATTCTGTATACAGTATATCCAGGAACCTGTGATTACAGGTGTTTTAGAGGTTCTGGATGGATGGATATTGGTGGATTTCCTCCGGTTCACTAGTTTCATCATGCAGATTAGGCTATTGGCCATATACAGTACATTTATATATTAAACACACATGAAATATTAAATACCAAGCTGTAGTTTTTTTGGGTGTTAAAGATTCTCTCAGGTCTCCAGAAGCTCATTTCTCTTCTCAAATAATTTAACTCTCGTATAATCTCCTATTTTCTCAGATCAAAATGTCCTGAAGATGAACTGAAAAATTACATTTTGGTAAATGTTATTTTTACATTTTAATGATTTTTCCACTG
The DNA here is from genome assembly GCA_030068045.1 of Platyallabes tihoni. Classification (NCBI taxonomy): domain Eukaryota; kingdom Metazoa; phylum Chordata; class Actinopteri; order Siluriformes; family Clariidae; genus Platyallabes; species Platyallabes tihoni. The sequence continues at coordinate 5,165,300 of JAQQZS010000014.1, read as the reverse complement.
ACCCAAATGTGTCTCAAAAAATGTATGTCAGTTTAAATATAGGTGTGTGTAGTGTGATGTGTAGCTAAAGGGAATATAAGTCTTTTTTTAATCAAATGACTCATTCATGGTTGTACATACAGTAATAAAGCCAAGAGTGCTTTTACCATAGATTGTATAAGAACTGAACGAATATATATATATATATATATATATATATATATATATATACAGTAAATGGGCAAATGGGCGGAGTGAACAGAGCCTGGCTGTTGGTTGGAACACACCTACTTAATTAATTAACCTAAATGCTAAGGTGGCTATTGTTAATTTATATCCTTATAACATTACTTTGCATTTGATTGAACACTGTCATCCATAACTGTCATCCATAACCTGATTTTGTGTCAACTTCCGCATTTCTTTTGCTAAACTACAACAATTCCATTTAGCAGATTAGGTAAAGTGATGCATAGCATACAGCTCGTGTTTTGACTCAGGGAATGCAGATGTCACTAAAATTTTAATCTAATTTTACCTGATGAGTTACATAAAAATTCACCCCCCTCCCTGAACAGTTGTCATGAATTAAAAATCTGGCTATGGTAACCCAAACCGCATCAAGCAAAGAAAACTGCTAAGGAAATTTTAAATTACTGGAACTGGTTTAAGAACCCTTCAATTATCAACCTGTCATTATCAAAACCTGGAAGTATAGTGCTGAACCATCAACTCTGTGGTTGGAAAAAACACTTGGTGAAGTTGCAAGCTGCAAAAAACAATTAACAATAAAAATCATACAGTAACTATGTTTAATAATGAGTAAATAAGAACGTTTCCACACACACACACAATGTGATGAGCCATCACAGAATTGGGACTAAACAGCTGTGTAGCCATAAGAAAACAACTCGTTAGTGAGACTCATCATAAAAAAAATCCTTCAATTTGCTACTGTAGGGAGGATAAAGCTCGAACTTTGAAGCAATGGAAAAAGTCATGTCTGATGAGTCCAGATTTACCTTACCTCTTCAGGGTAAGAAGGGAAGCACATGAAGCGATGCACTCATCATACATAGTGTCCACTCTACAATCCTCTGAAAGCAGTGTTGCTCTGGGGTTACTTCAATTGGTCAGGTCTAGGCTCAGCAATGTTACGTGGCAATAAAATTAAGTCAGCTGACGACCTAAATGTACTGAAGGTCTATGGAGTTTTTCTTCCCTGATGACACGGGTATATTCCATGACTCAGATTGTGAAAGAGGGCTTCTGGGAGCATGAGGAATCATTTTCACACCATGACCTGCCCACCACATTGTGTGTGTAATCACAGCTAAAGGCGACTGAATTAAATCTTTTTGAGTTGTGTAGAAACAATTATAGATTTGCCAGCACAAAATGCAGCAATGAATTTGTATGAGTCTTTTTCTTCATAAGTGTTGCATCAGTTTCTTCTGTGCAGTACCAAGCTTCCGCCCACTTGTCTATTATCTGCATGGCATTTGCATTTAATATATGTCTAATTTAAATGGAACACACCCTCACGTCATCAGGGCCAATGAAGAGTACGAATCTCGCAATAATGATGGGGGTGTCTCATTAAGTTGTTGCCTCATTGTGTTCACCTGTTCTGTTTTAGTCTACACTTTTTATTCCATGTTGTTTTTTTGGAGCCAGAGACATATTCCAGAGACATATTATTGTGTGTCGAAGCGCTTTAATTTCGTTTCCATTCAGTCACTTGCTTCATGCGCAAGATTTTACTGCGAAACTACCTTCCTTTTTGCAGACGCACACTGTTTTAACACGGAACAATTATATAATCCATCATTCAGAACCACGGCATACCTTTAGATGGCTTAATGATCCAATTCAGCAGCCCTCAGGCTGTCCAACACTCTACCACACACCTCCAGGTGCAGTCTGTTCCTCTACCCAACATGCCGTTTAATTATTTCACACTGAATTCAACCTTTGTACCATGGCAAAATAGCACACAATTCAATCTCACTTCTGCTGGTTTTTCTCTCTCCTCTCTCCTCACACACGTTGCGCTTCTCTATTTCAGCTTCTCTCGCTGTCCTTATTACTTCGTGCTGCTTGTCGGCACCTGAGGGATCACTTCTCCTGGCGCACTTCAGAAAAGAGAGAATGCAAAGTACAGTGTACTTGTGAAACCAGGCATGGCTGTGGGGAATCTCTGCTTTCTGGTGAGCTACTGAGCAGGTGGAGGCTGGCGTTTGTTTCTCAGCTCCCCGTCTGCTGGCCCTCGGAAAACAGCATTGCAGCATATGTTTGAAGACGTGGGTGGGTGGCGAGGAACAAGAGAAGGTGGAAAAGATACAGTAGGGTCCAACAAAACTTTCGTCAGTTTGAATACATTATTGAATGCTGAGCTGTTTGATAAAAGCTTCATGAAAAAGAGATTCTCACCCTGAATGAATTTTATATTAAGATTTAAAATAAAAAAAGTGCAAATTTTTAAGAGTTCCAAGCACTAACTAGCTGCCCTAATCACCGAATCATCTTTGATGCATTTAGAAAGTTCACAGCTGATAATTATGAGGTGGATGAAGATGCTGGACGTTCCTGTTCTCTCCTTCAGGAGGTGAATTTGGCAGATCAGAGACAGAAGGAGGGAGGGAGATCAAAGAGCAACAGAAAGACAGAGAATCAGGGAGAAATAAAGAAAAGGAGTGGGAGTAGGGGAGTGGGAGAAAGAGAGAGAGAGAGAGAGAGAGAGAGAGAAATCAGTCAGGTCTCATGCTTTTATCTGTGACCTCAAAGACATGGAGGTGGAAAAAGGTCTCTGATGAGATAAAGAGACAGAGAGAGGAGGGGGATTTGAAAGGTTGCCCCATAAACAGTAAAAAACAAACAAAAAAAACCCAGCTGATTATGCTTTTTTAAACATTTTTATTCAAAAACTCATAAAAGGAGGACGTTATGGAGTTTATTATTTGTCACATCTTCCTTCCTTTTCTTCCTTCCTTTACTATAATCTCGCTCTCTCTCTCTCAGTCACTGTCTCTCACTCTCCCGCCTCTTCTCCATCTCTCGTCCCTTCCTCACACACATTGTTCATGGAACAAGCGCTCTGCTGCTCTACATTACAGCTGCTCCTCTCCTGTTTCTCCTCGCTATCGTTCGCACTTCCTCCCTCCCTTTTCCTCTTTTTCCTCCCTCTCTCCCTTTCTCACTCTCTTTTTCCTCTACTGGGTCTTTTCCTTTCGTGTCTGCTCTCTTGGGAAAAAAAAAATACACGCATGCATCCTTCCAGCTCTGGAGTCAAGACACTTCTCTGGGATCCATCGCTTCTTCAGGCTCTAGATCCCGCGCTTGTTACGGATCTTTCCGTCTTTGGATTGAGGGAGGGTCATGCTCCCTGAGCCGAGCGGGATTATCAGGATTTGGCCGGAGCGATGTGGGGCCCCTTTCCGGATGCCGGGAACGGCCAGCTGGACGCTCCGCGCCCGCTCAACTGGACCATCAGAAAACTGTGTCATGCTGCTTTCCTGCCTTCTGTACGCCTGCTGAAGGTATGCGCAAGCTTCAGGGAGGGAAAAACGAGGCTGTTGATTGGTTGATTTATTGTTATTATGCTGATAGATTATTAACACTATCTCATTCTTATGAAAAAAAGTTGTTCCATGCTTCCCAAAGACTTCTAAGTTTCTCCCTAATTTTTTAAGCATTAAGGTTCTACATTATCAACAGATTTTAAGTAAACATTTTTTGCATTTTAAATTTAATTTTATTCTCCTTTGTTGTTTTTTGTGTTTATTTGGAGCTCAGTGACAGTAACAAAACTTTAAGAAAAATTAGACTAGTAGAGAAAAGAAATAAGCTCTCACTTATAGTGCTCTAGATTTTTTTTTCGTCTTTCATGCATGCTAAAAGTACATCAATGTCTCTGAGGTCTGCCAGAATGCCCCCTAATGCACAGATAGAAGTGGAAACTGGGTTTCTGTTATTAGAGTCAGAGATGTCCAGGCGAAGGCAGAGAGAGCAGAGAAAGGGAGTCTTGTATTATAATGGCCAACATAGATACTGTAATACACTGTATATATACATTACATTGTATACCTTGTATACAATACACAATTATAAATGTACTTTGGAAATATTTATGGTGTGTTAGATTTGCTTGCCTACCTGAAACACTTCTTCTTGCATGTTCTTGCATGCCTATTTTGGTCTTTGCACATTGCAGCAACACACACTCACATGCACAAAATCTCACACCTTGAAACTGGAGAATTATTTTTCAGGTTAAGGATATACAGTAACAAATTGACTAATGCATTTCTCGCTGCTTATGGACCATGTGCATGGTTATTTTTTTCTTGCTTCTGACTGGAGGCATGGTTGTCATTGCCCTTGCAGGATAAGCGTGAGAAAATTGATGCAGGTCATGCGTCAGAAAGTGAGAGAAGATGATTGTGGAGATTGCATGTAGCAAGGGAGGGAGGTATCAAAGAAGCAGTGATGCAGTTGTTACCTGGCTGAAGACCAGTGGAAGAGTTTTGGAAAGTCATATCAGGGTTTTATCAGTGTCTTTATTTTTAGGGTGAATGCTGAATATTTCAATTTAATCAGTACCTTGTGCGAAGTTTTTGAAATTGGTTAATTATTGAGTGTGCATGAAAATTTGTCATTATGCTACAGTATAATATATTACTGACTTTTACATACAGTAGAGGTGTCACTGCTCATTAGAGGTGTAATATGCTCTGGTCACTTTTCAATTCAGTTCACAATGCCGACTTCACCATTTAATTCAATTTAGGTTCAGAATATATAGTAGAAATCAAAATAAAGAAAGGAAAATGTTGACTGGAAAAAAATCATAAACAATTAAAAAAGGTTGCAATTCTGTCTGTATAAAACGAAATAAAACATTAGGTTTAATATTCTAAATGTTCTACAGGGATATCTTAAAAACATATACATTAATCTATACCACTAAAAACATTAACATTATAACAACCTTGGTTTCGGATCCCCTGTTAGTCGAGGGCATGTCTGGCCCCACGGGTCATGGCTCTGAAGGGCCTCTAGAGTTTTGCTGTTGTGTCTGGCTCCAGGCTCCTTTGGGTGCTGCAGGCTGTGGAGTGGGGCCTTTGTGGCTTGTCCGACACCTCCCATGGGTGCTCAATCAGCCTGAGACCTGGGCTTGGAGGCCGGCACTTCCTGCTGGGCTTTGTACAGTACATGGCAGGCTGTAGTGCACTGGTTGTTCTGGTGCCTTTCTATCAATACTTTGTTGGTGATTTGTGCTGCAGTGGATTTTCTGCACATGATTCTTTGACCAGTTTACTTGTGTATAATTGATATCTCAATGTGTTAATGTTCTGTGATGTTAATGTTATGACTGATTGGTGTATATAAATGTATTTAATAAACAAAGCTATTGACCTGGAGGACACATAAATAAAGCTCCAAAGTGGGCTAAACTGGCTGTTTTCCGCAGTCTTATTTTCAGACGCTGTAGTTTGCAGGAGTGTGGACTTGGTGTTTGAAAGCAGGTCATTGCGATTCAGAGGACGTTTGCAAAAATTTGTTTTACCATATATTTTAAATATTATACTATGACACAACACAATTCCTAATGTAAACTATATTAAATTCGAATTCTGGAAAAGTTGGAACTTTTTTTTTAATTTATTTTAATAAAATGAATCCTAAAAAAATTTCAAAGCATATTGGCCCATATTTTATTAACAATAGAACATAGAGAACATAACAAATGTTGAAACTGAGAAATTTTACAATTTTATGTACAAAATGAGCTCATTTCAAATTTGATGCATACTACAGACATCTGGGCTTTGAGGTTATGAGTTTCTGGAGTTTTGTTGGTGGAATTTGGTCCCATTCTTGCCTGATATAGGTTTCCAGCTGCTGAAGAATTTGGGCCGTCTTTGACGTATTTTCTGTTTAATTGTGCAGCAAATGTTTTCTATATAGGTGAAAGATCTGGACTGCAGGCTGGCCAATTCAGTACCTGGACTTCTCCATTATGAAGCCATTCTGTTGTAATACTGTATCTGCAGTATGTGGTTTTGCATTGTCACGCTGAAATATACAATGCCTTCCCTAAAATATATAGTTCATAGTGCCTTCCAAAACATGCAAGCTTCCCATATCATGTACTTGTGCATCCCCATACTATCAGAGATACTGGCTTTTAAATTGAACACTGATGACACACTGGAAGGCCTCCCTCCTTTTTACCCCGGGGACATGGCGTCTGTGATTTCTGATTACTGAAGAGTGTCGAATTTGGACTTGTCTGACCATAGATCATTTTTCCACAGTCGATTTTAAATGAGCCTTGGCCCACAGGACACCTCAGTGCTTCTGGACCATGTTTGCACATGGCTTCCTTTTCGCATGATAGAGCTTTAGCAACATTTTTTCCAAAGCAACCAGGATTTTTTCTTGACTTTTCCTGAGAATCTGACCCGAATTTATTTAAGTTTATTTAAGGCAGGGGTGGCTCAGGTAGAGGCTCTGGGTTGCTAATAAGAGGGCTGGGCTTTCAAGCCCTACCACAGCTAGGTTTCCACTGTTGGGCCATTGGGCAAGGTGCTTAGCCTTATGTCTATACATACTACGGCAACTAGGATGCAGTGCAACTCCGAGAAAGGGAAATAGACCAAGAGAATGTAAAGCCATTGTATAGAAAACACATTCACCTTCTGAAAAGACACAAGGCTATATGGCCAGCGAAGTGAATCCTTACATCGTCAGTTGCTAATTAAACAATAATGATGAAACAAGTGAGGAAATTAAAGTTAAAGGCCTGGGTTGAAGTGACCATCAAGGCACAGTCTAATCTAATTTACAGCATCCTTCATTATTAATGAAGCATCGCTTGCAATAAATCAACTTTACTGATAGTGTCTGTGTATGACAGCAAATACTATACACATGTAGTATGCTTTTCATTGTAGCACCAAAAATTCAAGTAAAATATATATTTTTTTTCTAATTGGATCTGAAGAAATCTGGAACCAAGGCAGAATTATCAAATAGATTCTCGTTATCATCTGATTGACTACATATGAAGGCAAGCTCAAATGTGTAACCTAGACATCAGGATCAATGATCATCTTTTTTTTCTACACTGTATTATCTGAAATCTTCCGCTTTGGGCATCAATACCCTGACAGCTTTTTATACCTGCATGGTTTGCCAATAAATGTGTGTGTGTGTGTGTGTGTGTGTGTACAGTATATGTGTGTGCGCATATGTGCGCGCTTGCGTATTACACCAGCATACATATGGCTTTGCACGAAATTCCATCATCTATAATATTATTGACAGCATGAGCGGTGTGTTATTGCAGTAGAGTTAGCCCAAATACCCATTGGCTAGATAAGTCAGTCACTTCAGCGATAATTAAGACAAATGAGAAACATACCTGGATGGTGCCAAAACCCACAGGGAGATAAAACAGTGTCTCTGTAAGAGAGAAAGAATGGGTGAGGAGGAAAGAATGTGAAAGCACCAGAGGGAATGTTTTACTCTAGCAAGGAGTTATGCAGTACGTGTAGAACAAGGAAAGAGTGGCCAGTTTGGTTGGAAAAATGGTTGGATGGTTGTAGGGGTGGGCGGTATATCGGTATATTCAATTCAATTCAATTCAATTTGTATCAATTTGTATACACGGTTAACCGGTAGAAATTTGTCAACCGGTAGAGATTTTGGTCTATCGTCTTAACCGCGGTTGAGATCAC
>JAQQZS010000014.1:5091228-5102783 GCA_030068045.1 Platyallabes tihoni | reverse complement strand
GTGAGTGTGTGTGAGAGAGAGAGAGAGAGAGAGCACGCTTAAGGTGTGTTTCTGTCTGAAAGAGAGAGAAAGTAAATGAGACAGGTTGAAACAGCCAGATGTGTCTTCACTAAAGATGATGCTCGGATATAGTTAAGCATAGTTCTTTGTAGCATTCCTTAAAAAACTAAAGAATCTTTGGATGATAATTATAATTACCCCACCCACATTACACATTACTATCAGTGATTTTGATGGTCATATACTGTAGTTCCAGTGGTACTTTTTTTTTTTTCTTGATACGCTGGAATAAATGTAAGATGAATTTTGGTGCTGGTATGGGGTCATAGCTGATTGTAGGTAGCTTGTGCTTCCACTATCAATTTAGTTTTTAGTGATGTGTGTGTTGTTGGATAGATTAGGGGCTCCAAAAATAGTATCCTTTGTACATAATGACTAAGCTCTATGACTAAGATAAGGACTTCCAGGCAGGTTGATTTAGAACTTATGAATACTTCATAGTGTATCTACTCAGTTGCCATCTTGCATCTGTGACCCCAAACCCATGTACTGTAGGTACTGTATCCTGGCACCTCATTTTATTCATGAACTTCAGATAGTCTAAACTCAACTTTTGTTTAAGGTTGGATCAGCACACCGTAAGGGTTTGGTTAATGATGTTCTTTAGGCACTTGATCATCCTAGACCTTGAAGCTTGACAATCCATGGCAAAACTGTTTGTCAGTGAGTTACAGTTGCATGGGATGAAAAAAACATGGCTGTATCAAGTTTCTCACCTGCTATATGGAAGGCCTGGATTCTATTCCCAGTCAGCGGGCAAACCCCTACCACTGGATGCTTTGCTGGTCCAAATCTCGGATAAAATATGTTATAAAAATATAAATATAATTGCATGTTCCTCATCTGTTGGGTATCTGTTGAAAAACCTGTGCCAAGTTGTGTGTAGATTGGATGGTCTGATCCCTTGATGGAAGCAGTTGAAAGACCTCCAACAACAAATTAACAGGGATGTGATTCATGTATTTTCATACTGTATAAATAGTGCATCCTGCATTCTTTAATTGAGGATGGGGATCACTCAAAATGCGGATCCTGCTCCCTATTTAGTATTTTATTTTTATATCAAGGATTTTAAATACTCCCCCAAGAATAATCCCCAAGAAAAGCCACTTGTCAATGCCAAAAAACTTGAAAATGCCAGCAACCATAGAAAGCCAAAAGAACACCAGTGCTCCACAGCCTACAGCTCCCCAGGGCCCGTGAGGCAAAGAGCCCAAAGCTGCCAACACAGCCTCCAAATTCCCTAGATCCCAATCTGATTGAGGACCCATGAAGGTCTCAACCTGCAAATCACAGAATTCAAAGTATCCACTGCCAATGTCCTGGTGCCAGTTACCACAGCACACCTCCAGAGGTCTTGTGGAGTTCTGACCCCAGGAGCAAGAGCCTCTCTGCTGACATAAGACGAACTTGCACAATACTGGACATAATGTTTTGTGTCGTAATACTATAGCTGATCAGCTGTTTGACATACAAAGAACTACAAAGAATGCATTCTAAGTTTCATTTCTGGTTGGATGCTTGGTTTAATAAAAGATGCTAATGTTCTGATGATCCTGATTTAAAATCGTCTTTCGATACCCCTCTGCAAATTCATCTAAGAGGGTAAACAGATTTGCGCCGGCACCAAATCAGAACGAAACCTTGCATGGGTTTCCAGCATTGATGAATAATGTTGTATGTTATGATTCGCCTGCAGGCCATTGCTACTCTGAGCTAATGTAGTTTCTGCTGAAAGATTAAGGTTTTGTTCCACAGTTGGAGGCTGAGAATGTTTTTGACTGTGTTTCATCTTCTTTAATGCTTATCATTAATGAGAAATGCTGCAATAATCACAACCGCAAGAATCTTTCTCCTTCTTTCTCTCTCTCTTTCTAATATAAATGGCAAACCAAGGCAAGAGTTTTCTTGCTACATGCGATTCCCTCAAGAAGGCGCCATGCTCAAGTTCGTGGACAACGGGCTTCTGTGTATTCCAGCTCAATGATTTTATAATAGGAAATTGGATCTTGGAATCTGACATGCAATTACTTCTTGTGCGCTTCTGTTTATTTACACATTTGAGCTGAGTGGGAATAAAAAAAGAGAAGAGTACTAAACCCACGAATCATAGACAGAGTAAATCATTTGACAATTGCAAAAAAAAAAGAAAAGAGAAGAAACAAGCACATACACTTACACACGTATTGAAACTGTAAAAGACAGTAACATCCTATAGTATTGCACCATTGATATACAAAGTAATAACACTTATTTTTGTATATTGAAAGTTATTGAGGACTCTTAAAATGGTGTAACCTCACAATAATCTAGTAACACCATTTTTACACCTGGATCATCAGGTTCTCTGGTTTTCTGCTCAGCTCAGTTGAAAAGAGTGATTATTTCAGTTGCGTTCCTGATAGCATGAACCAGTCATTCTACTCTCACCTCTTTCACTGGCACAGCAGAGACCTGTCACTTTCTTCACTGGATGTTTTTGTGTTGGTTTGCTTTCACACTCGTTTGTGTATTCTCTGAAGACTACTGTGAGTGGAAATCCCAGCAGATCAGCAGGTTCTGAAACCAAGCCAGGCGTCAGGTATAAACAGTGTCAAGGTCAAAGTCACAAGGTTGAAATCCCTTTTTTTTCCCTTTTCTTTTGACGGTTGATGAGAACATGATGTGAACCGAAGCTCTTGACCTGTACCTGCATGATTTTTACTCATTGTGCTGCTTCGACATGATGATCATTGGGTCACAGCATGACATAAAATATTAACAATGCATTTACAGTGAAAGTACAAATAACACTAATAACACTGATAATATATATATTAGACTTTCATGATGTAAATGTAATTAAAAACACTGGCATTTAAATTGATTTAAATGATGTAATTCAATAAAAATACCATTAGATAAGACGCTTAAATGGCAATTAAATTCCAGATTTTCTTTTTTTTAAATGTTAATGATTTAATGACATTTAATTATTTCACATTTCGCCCCTCATATTATGCAGCTGTGTTACTTATTATTGAGGGACAATTTGCTGCATTTTGAATATATTAAGACTCATAATTACACTCATACATCTTCAATCTCTTTAACTCCCCTCTGTAATTTCTTTTCTGTTATTTTCTTACTTTGCATACAGGTCATGCCAGGGTCTGGTCATTATCCAATATGGTTCTAATCCTACTCTGCCTCTGGGGATTTGCTTATTTTTAACCCGGGAATTGCTCGAATTTCATATCAGCTCGAATTTATCCTCGCATGTGTGAGAGGTAATTTTCCCCAGATAATTAACATCCCAGTGCCGTCTCATTAGGTGTGATGATGACCATGGATCCAGTTAAGTTACGGCTCTAATATTTATTGCTGTAAATACAGGAGACAATGTAGCCTTATGGAAATATGGAAATACTAACCAATCTTTAAAAAAATACTTAGAATGGTTTTAAATTTGGCTGAGGTGGCAGTGATATAAATAAATTAAAGGAATAAATGGCAATGGAAGCACATTTTTTAATAAATACTGTATTAGCTCAGGCAGGTCATGCATGAGGCTTTTTCGTTCTTTTTTTTCACAATAATGCCAGAAACTGACAAGTTTAAATGTGGAGAAAATGAGTGGGTTTAGTTCGATTTTATATGAATAAGTCATAAGAAGCGGTAGAAAGCTAACCCTGCCCTTAACCCGAACCTTCATGCATTTTCCTATAGCTTGATTCATGCAAATTCTTATAAATTTACCAGTCCACATTTCTCAGGCTCTACTCGTCACTCTGTTATTCCAGAAATACAATTTTGCTAAAGAATTCATTAAGAGCTGTTATCTTACCGTTCCAATACTGGTTTATGAGTCAGTTAATCATCCTGTTTAATTTAAAAAATGAGGTTTGTTATTTTAAGATGACAAGAAAAAAAATTAAGGGAGAAGAAGAAGAAAAATAACAGTCTGTTTGTGAACTACTGTATGTTGTAGTAATTGTTAAAAATTTCTATAATTATCTTAAGCTAACTGATTAGTCTTTTTTTGCTTTATTTTGTTTGGTTTTTAAAAAACTCACTTTTATGATATTTCTGAAAGTTTTTTTGTGCGTGCATGTGTGCACTGTTTTAAATAAGTCAAAGAAACAAACATTCAAAGACATGAACATGCGATCGTGCAGTCTGAATTGCGGAAGTGAGATCACATGTCTGGCGTACATTGACACATTCATGCACCACACAAGTGCAGTACAAGCCCAGTTTGTCCAGAAGCAAGCGTAAAAGCAGCGGCGATAAAGAAACTGGTACTGCTAAGGGGTACCAAGCAATACCAATGGAGATGAGAGTGAAAATAACAGAGAATAGCGTGAGATGAAAAGATGGCAGACATCACTCGTTCTTTTAACATTCAACCATCTGCATGATTCCCAGGAACACTGTACTGTAATATACAGGGTGTAGCCAATTGTGTTAGTATCCTAGTACAGCGGAACCTTGGATTGCGAGCATAATTCGTTCTGGAAGTGGGCTCGTATTCCAAAATACTTGTAATTCAAAGCAAATTTCCCCATTAGAAATAATTGAAACTCAAATTATTCATTCCCCAGCCCAAAAAAATAAATACATAAAAATAATTCATACAAAATTTAAAGTAAAAATAAAACAAATTAACCTGCACTTTATCTTTTAAACTTTTTAGAACTTAATCCCGACAGATTAGTGTTTCCATGTGTGTTTGTGTTGTGTGTGCGTGTGTGAGAAGCCGAGAGGAGGAGGGGGTGGGTGGCGTGAATGTAAAGGCGAGAGTGTGTGTGCACGGTGTCAAATGAAGCGTGCACACACACATAACGACAGGCTGACAGAGAGGGAGAAAATGGATCTTTAACCTCTCTAATGAGACTTGCTTTTGTGTTACACGATAAAAAACAGTACATGCGCGCTGTACACACACGCTTACAAACACAAAATAAAAGATGTTTTACACGCACACACATGGTCACAGTGTTATAGTAAACAGTGAGAGATGCACACTAAGACCAAGCAGGGGAGACGATTACCCAGAATTCCGTAGAGCAAGAGAGAGAAAAAACATTGGCTCAGTTATGATCACGTGACGCTCGGCATCAAAACATGAAGCACATGTGTGCTACATGATACTCGTAAACCAAGACTTGCTCGTTTGTCAAGTAAAAATTTATTAAAAATCTTTGCTCGTCTTGCGTCTCGCAAACCGAGTTACTCACAATCCGAGGTTCCACTGTATCTAGATGATGTTTGTTGAACTTATGAACAAATTAGACTTACAAACAAGCTTTCGGAATGGAACTCGTTCATATGTAGGGGACTTACTGTAAGGGATTTAAGTTAGCATGTGCATGGTAGTGGTGTTGTAATCAGGCACATCAGGTGATAAATCCTCCTACCTGGAGAGATATTTATTATTTCATTGGCACTTTCATGCAGGAACGGGTTGCCAGGCAGATGCTTGATTTTTTTCTGAACAGTTGAGGGTGAGGGACCTTGTTCTAAGATCAAACAGTTTCACCTTCTGCTTCTGCCCATAGCATATGCTAACCGCATGGCTTTCGTGAACTGTTGAGCTGCATTTAGCAGAGCACACATCAATTGGAAATGTATTTGGTTTATACAAGTTATCTAGCTTTTTCTTAAACAATTGAGCCATGTACGTATGTACTTGTAAATATTTCCCCAAACAGTTGCGCTAGGCTAGTTAATTCAGGGCTAACTTTCAAAAAGTGCTGCCTAGCAGTTGTGTTATCATTTCTCCTATGTATACAGTAAATATCTTTGTAAGGGTTATAAAATGAAGTTCACCTCGTTTAAATGTTAACATTTAAAATTTGCTATTCAAACTATCTAGCTAGCGCAGCTGCATTACTGGGTACACGCTCAGCACATACAAAAGTGTAAAAGTAATGACACGGTGGTGTTTTTTTCTTTAGGAGAAGTCGATTCAAGACTTACAGTCAGAAGGTAACCAGAATAGAGACAAATAAAATATGAGCCATTTATGTGAAAAAAAGTAATATTACGTTGAACAAAGCAAATAGAAAGTAAAAGTCGTAAGAATTGGAAAACCTGTGTTTGAAATTGAATGTATTCCTCATTTCCTTTCATGCAGTGAAGCTGCTGTAGCTATGTATTATAAATGTTCATGGCTATAAATATTCATGTCGGGAACATTTATGAGATGTGTTTTGGTTCCCATGATGCAGTTCACAATCTGCAGAATGTGTATATGATTGCAGGGGCTTGCACAACACACACACACACACACACACACACAAAATGTGTTACTCTGCACTGCGGCAGAATGGGAAGAATTTATGAGAAGTGTATGTACAGTAAGTGTGTGTGTGTGTAATCAGACACATCTGCACATCAATCATATTTGTCTATTTTGATTTTATATCATGTCATTAATTATAAGGTTTAATATGAAGTAAATATTATATATCATACTCAGCACGCAGATGGTGTGAGAATGAGTTTGGATAAGTGTGTACAAATTCGTGCATTATTGTGATCACATGTCCAGCATGCAAAATACACTAATGGCACTAAATGAGCTTTATAAATATGTGATGTGTTTGAGACTAAATGGAGAAAATCATAACTGAAAAACTTTTCATGAAACATCCTTAAGGTCTATGGACTCGTTCCTGCTGAAGGCTTTCCTGATGCGCCTGAAGCGAAGCTCGTCAGACAGGTGCAGGTGTGTGAGAGGAAGACTTCATAGAATCATAAGTTTTATAACAAGCGAGCTGACGTGGAAAATGGACTGTGTAATTTTCGACCTGGGCGAGAAAAAGCACCAAGTGCTAAAAGTAGATGTTTTTCTCACTCTCGCTCTCACCTACTTCAGCTTCTTGTTCTACCTCCACCTGCGTGATACATTGACATCCCTAATGCAGAATCTTCTGTACTGTCCTGAATTCTGTTTGAGAAGCATCCTTAAAAGTCGCACTGGTGTCAGAGAGTGCAAAAACGCTTTTCTCTATTAAAGCTTTCGAATGGGTTGCGTTGGTTCCTGGCAGCTCTCTGATGGAGTCAAAGCGCTCGACCTGCAACATTCCTGTAAAAACAGTGTTTAACTGATCAGCATGGGTTTTAATTAGCAGCCGGAAAGAGCGGCTCTAATCTGCTTTAAATGAAGGAATGCCAGCACTCAGAGCTCAAAACCGTAGAGCTGGCAGCATGCAGCTGGGTTAATAATAGAGAGCGTGAGAGAGAGAGAGAGAGAGAGAGAGAGAAAGACAGAGAGAGAGAGAGAGCGAGAGAGAGAGAGAACTATCGTGTCAGGAAGTATGAATCCAACTAATAGAAAAAGAGAGCTGAGGAAGAAGGAAGAGGAAGTGTTGAAATGAGAATTTGTCACAGGGACAGTCGGGTAGAGAAATGCGACGTGTGAGAAAGAGAAGGAGTAGTGTGAGCACTGAGTGGAAATTTTATGCATACACATAAAGGACAAAAACATGAAATAACTTTTATTGTTTTTTGTTTTTTTGTTGTTGTTGAATTTTGTTGGTTGCTTTATGAAAAAAATGTGGCGTGATTTTTGGTTACATTTTCATGTCAAAAATCTGATTTTTCTTTCTTTCTTCTTTTGCGAGATGTGTGTGGAATTTTTATCGTATTTGTTTATATATTTTAGTGGTTATGTAGTTTTTAAAAGTTACCTAAACATGGTTTTTACCAGATTTCAGATTTTAAAAAAAAAAAAAAACTTTTTCTTGCTGTTTTTGCCTTTAGCTTTCATCAAAGACCTCCAAGGTGATGTTAGACGCATCCCAGTACAAGGTTTTCATCCTCCCACATTTAAAATGGTCCAGAACTGCTAGTTACTAGAAGGTGGTGGGGTTCATGAGTAGGAGAGGTATTGAAATGAGATATTGAAAGTAAGACAGTCATGGAAAAATCATTTTAAAAATGGAAAGTATCTTAAATATCGCTGAATTTCTCTAGCATTTCTTTTTAATGAGGCAGTGAATAATGTATGATTACTTAACCAGACTGAAAGCTTGAAAAAAGTGCTGGTCTGTTGGCAGATAATTATGGCTGGTTAAAAAAAAAACATGTTTATCTAGGCAAAATTGTCTTCCTATGGAACACGATCATTAGTTAAAAAGAGACAGAAAGACTGATTAAGAAAGAAGGGTATGTAAATGTTAAAGAGTAGGAGGGATGGGGAAAATGTGCCAGAAAGTCTGAGCAGCTGATGAAGCGGCGATGGCATTATCTGAGAAGGAGAGAATGTGGGTTGGAGGGAGGGAGATAACAGGATGCTGTCCATCATGGTAGCGCCGTAACACCTTGCTGCTAGCTGAACTATCTGAGATAATGCTGGCAGAGTGAGCAAATCAATTGTTTAATGTGATCAAGCCGTGGGACATTCAACCATCGACACCGCTGATCTGTTGGTATCGACAGGGCTATTTTTCAGCTCTCCACTGTCCCGCTGAGCTTTATATCTGCGCTTCCATTGCCGTGATTAGCCTGCTTGTATCTCCAACAAGGATAAATCTTTTCCTATGTTTTATCTGTGATAGATTCCTGGGTTTATCTCTGCTTAAATCGACTTACCCTCTCACCACTTCCACTTTGATTTCTCTTTGGTTAGATCATTAGTTCATTCCATGAACACTGAATATCCCAGAAGCTTCAATCATGGGGTAACCGCTGGTTCTGAAACGTTAGCCTAATGTGGAAGTGCCAAAATGCGCAGTTCCTCTAACAATCACTAGAAGCTGGCTCCAAAAGTGAGTCAGTCCCCAGACACCCCCATGTTAAAACTTTACAACAAAAATCAACATGTTTTTAGCCTGGTACTACAACAACAACCTATGACTGTATGGGATGAATGAATGTTGATTTAACTTTTTTGTTAATTAAATTAAGCCATAAAATTTAGATAAATTATGGGCGTGGCCGAATTGAGTGACCGCTGCAGTGCAGGTGTCAATCCACTTTGTTTCTGCTATGCATCACTTTGACTAGCCAGTTAATTGGATTTGTATTTTACCAGCCAGAGTCCATTCCTTCCACACATTTGCCCAAATGGTTTAACCTGGGTTTAGTTGGAGTCGGCTCCCGCCATGATGGTGACGACCAGAGCTCCAACAGTTGAGCTTCATGACTGCGCTTCAGAAAACCTATAGGTGACATCATGGAGGGTTTGTCCAGTTCTTATTCTGTTAACAGTGGTCTATATGGAACATCCATCCATTATCCAAAAAAAAACAAGATTAAAAGGAATAGCTGATAACAGTATCCGTTCTCAGAACTTCTGCAGTGCTGCAGTAGAACTATTTAAAAAGTTTACCAGAATTTTAATGGTGATGTTATTAGCGTGTCTATTTCCCCACTCACGCAGCTCTCTCGACCGTGTGCCCACCAACACATGACTTAATAAGATGCAGTTCGGTCGAAACTCTACTAACTGAGCTAATTAAGGAAGAAAATAAAAGCACAAGTAGAAACTCTGTAGCAGTCACTAAATAACACCAGGGTTTCATTTCACAGAGACAAAAAACACATTTTTCAAATAGTGCCATCTTTCCCATAAGTGCTTATAAACAGCTCTGTCACACTTGGTCACTATACTGTAATATCACCTATTCAGGTTTACACCAAGCAACAACCACCAGCTCTTAAAAAAAATGTTCAGCATACATGTATATGCTGTAGTAAATTTTTATCTCTTTATGCATCTGAGCAGTTGAGGGTTAAGGGCCAGCTCAAGGGCCCAACAGGGACACTTGGTGAACCTTTGTCCCTACGAACCATAGTCTAAAGCCTTAACCACTGCGCTACCCCTGACCCCACTGATCTACCCTGAAAAGTAGATCAGTGGGGTACGAATGAGCTGGCTCCTAAAATAAGGTATTACCCACAGATCCCCATGTTATAATGTCCAAATTTACTACAGAAATAAACATATATATTGCAGCGTGGTACATAAAACTGTCTTGCTCTCCATAACTTGATTTCTCACCCTTGACAACTGTACAAGGGTGACTTTGTATGTAGCTCATCAGTTACACTTATGATTTAATTGTAATTTAAATATAAATTACATTTACGCATTTGGCAGATGCTCTTATCCAGAGCAACTTACATATATATATATATATATATATATATATATATATTTTTTAATCTCATTATACATCTGAGCAGTTGAGGGTTAAGGGCCTTGCTCAAGGCAACTTGGTGGTTGTGGGGTTTGAACCTGGGATCTTCCGAACCTTAACCACTGAGCTACCCCTGGCCCCGACAGAAAATGGTGCATAATTAGGGGTGTGACTGATTTAAGTGACAGTTACATTGATTGCATTGACAACACAATACAGTAAGTGTTTGAGTCTTTAGTATTGGATTTATGGGCAGAAAAGCAGAACAAAAGTTTGGTTTCAAAAGTTGTGCAGCGAAAAAAGAACACATACATTATGGGTGACATTGTTTCTCCCCCATAGGTACTCTGTGTGTGTGTGTGTGTGTGTGTGTGTGTGTGTGTGTGTGTGTTTATAAGTGCAGGATGACAGCCATTGTGCTGGCTTCACGTAATGTTATTAAAGCCCTCAGTTTATAGAATTATTTCAGGGCAAGCGTGTGAGGGGAATGCAGAGTTCTCGGCTGAGAGTGTGTGGGGAGTGCAAAGTTCTCGGCTAGTGTCAACTTTTCACTTTGCTTGTGTGTGAGTGATTGAGAGAGAAAGAAAGAAAGAAAGAGAAGGAGATAGTGTACCATGGGTGTTGCACTACAAAACTCTCGTAGTGCTGATTTATGGGAAAATATGCTAAGAATGATTGTTTTACTTTTTTGTACTGGTGTACATGTCTATAAGATTTAATTACATTTACAAAAGATTAGATATATTTTTTTTATTTTAATTTAATTTTTTTTATTATTATTTACATTAACATTTATTAATTTCACAGAATTTATCACTGTGAAAAATCAGTAAAGTAGTAATATCTTTTTTTCAGCATGCTTACTGGATCGTACTGTACTGTTAAAATCTGAACATGATGTTTTGTAATATTTGTTTTCTCACACCTTCAAATTGAAATTCGTACTAGGGTTTGATATGAAAATTTAGAAATAGCCTGCTGGACGATCCTGTATAATCAAACCTTAAATATTTAAACAAAATGAATTATATTGTTCATACTTATAGTTATATTCATATAATGTAATATAATATGATATCATCTATGCATCCACTCTGTATCAGTATATATATGATGTTCCAGATCATAATTTCACAGTAGTGTACAAAAGTCAGTTGTTCTGGAATAGTTCTTGCAAGAAGAGTATTGTGTCAAGTGCATTTGCAAAACCCATCAAGCTGTGAGGGTTGCCCACTAGAGGGCAGTGGTGTTTATTTGTTTTTTTTGTTTGAAGACCCGGTTTCTCAGCGGGCACCTCAGTCAGGTGACGAGGATTGCTCACCTGAACTGAGGATGCTCATTAGAGTTCTCATAAATACCAGTTTG
>JAQQZS010000014.1:5052793-5088590 GCA_030068045.1 Platyallabes tihoni | reverse complement strand
GTGACTGGACGTCCTTTCAGACAAAATTGACCTGAGAATGTTTCCGGTTCACTCCTATTTATAACCTGCAGGTGCACCTCATCAGATGACGTCACCTGACCGAGGTTATATAGGCCAAAATTTGGCATGTTTGATACACACATGCTTCACAACTGGTAAAACAAAGGGATGTTCCCATAGCGTTTTCACGCAGCATCTCGTTCCCGCTTTTTCAGGAAACAGTTGTAGCAAAGTAGACGATTTTGATGCAGAGACATCAGTCATGGCTCAGCAATAGTTCAGTAGTTTCTAAACACAAATCAGATTATTTTTTATAGAGAATCATATAGACTTATGCAATTTCTTTTGCTCTCCCTGCCAGAATAAATAGAGGAGGATTTTTAAGTAGATTTTTTACAATTATTTACATTTTACCTGTGGTCAGAGTTACAAACTTGTAAAACTAGGTTAGGCGTGTTTAGAAAAATACAAGTTGACAATGAAAACAGAATACTTTAACAGATTTTAAAGATGATGTATTTCTTCTCCCAGCTTCATGGACTCGGTTCAGGGTCTATGGCGCAAGTCAAAACTTTGGTTAAAGATATGGAAAATGACTAAAGCTTGGTTTTGTCTTTGTTTTCAGCTCTTTAGTTTTGTGTGACTGTGCTCACTCTAGTCTCTGATTAATGCTTTTGGCTGACAGGAGTGAAAGTTGCAGCCCATCTGCCTCAGGGTTCTAAGTGTTATGATCTCTTTCTGCTCACCACAGTGATAAAGAGTTAATATTTTGTGTTAATTAAAATGAGTCTGGACTCTTTTCATCCGATTTCTTTCACGAATAAGATATTTCCACACATACAACTTGACAGTTTTTGGATTATTATAGTCTTTACACAATTCTTCACAACTCACAAGACTGTCATACATGAAAATCCCAGGAGATCAACAGTTTCTGAAATACTAACACCAGCCCATCTGGCAGGGTGAAATTCTCTGAGATAACATTGTTTTCTCACTTGTTAACTGTATGTGCATGATTTGATGCCACGTGTCTGGCTGTTCAGATCAATTACATGAATTCTGTATGCGATTATTTTCCTTAGTTTCCTCAAAAAGGCTCAGCGTCTCAGCGTTTAGGTTTGTTCATGATCCTGTCCAAGCTTTGACCAACACTCTTTCTTCCTCAGGATATAGTCCAATTAATGAGATGTAAATATATTTGCAATTATATTGATGTATCATAGGGCTACAGTCTAGCCTGTAAGCTTCCCTTTCTTGTTAGCTACATTATCTTGTTAGATTCGACTTAAAACTGAACAGCCATTAAATAGTGTGGCTTATCGATTATATGTCTCGTGTAAACTTGTGAACTTGTGTTTCTTTTGTCTTGGTAGTGGTCGGTGGTCACTTGGTATTTTTTGCTCACTCTGCCTCTCTGTTGTACAGTACTGTAGGTCAGCTTCTGTTGCTGCTTAGTACCAACACCAGCAAAATCTATTTCTGCTTTCGACTTGCAGCTCGATAAACTTGTCATTTTCTAGAACTATCTTTAAGCGCATTGCTTTTTCCCTTTCTTTTTTTTCCCCACCTTCTGTTTTATTTTCGTTCTCAGAGGAATGCCAGCATTCCTGTTGTGTTAACACATCTCCCTGTCACAGCACATGAACGCTGCCGCTGTGTCTCCCACCAACCCTGTCACAAACCATCTTGTTCACTTCAGGACCTACTTTGTGTGTGCTCACGGTGGCGTGAACGCGGGTCGCCGGTGATCTGCTGATTCAACGTGCCAAGGTTTCCCTGTACAAGCTATCCCAGAGGCTAGACTTTTATAAGATCGGAGGTTTACTGTGGGAAGGTTAGGGTCAGGGTGCATGACCTGAGCTCGGAATTCTTCAGACTTTGTACGCACTTGGAGTTTTTCATTGAGGATATACAGTTCAGGACATTTTAATGCTTTTATATAAAGTACACTAGTCTATTGTTGAAATTTTTGGATTCTTTTTGTGACTTTATTTTTTTAAGAGTTTTGGGTTTGTTTGCTCAAGTTTTCCTGGAGTTGTGTATGGTTTTGTGATAACACTAGAGGCTCTTTTTGGATTTTGTGCTAATTGTTTTTTAATGTTTTAAAGCAAGTTAAGTGGAATTTTATTACTCAGAGTTCTTTTGATTGTTGTGCTTGAAACCCAAATTCTTTTCTTTGTCTCATCAGGCTCAGAAATCGTGGATAGAACGAGCCTTCAGCAAGAGAGAATGCGTGCACATCATCGTCAGCGCCAAAGACCCCCATAGGTAAGGATCCTTATATTCCATTCTTAGACAAGAACTGCAGATTCACATTAAAGCAAACACAATACTATTTATTTTAATAGAATAGAGAAAATGTGGTTGTACTGCAGATTAAGTCTTTGGGTAAAAATAAACATGGCTCGATTTGTAGAAGATTTGACTTGGAGATAGAACTATAGGGCATGACCCTTTTAGATTAACTGTTTTTCCAGAGTGGTGGCAAAAAAGCTTTGGAATATCTTTTAAGAGTCTGACCCCTGAGTACATGTGTGATGTGATGAAAATGTGTGTAAAAAGCTTTTCAAAGTCTTCCATGCATAGAACTTTGAAATAAAGAGCTTTTGAATATATGATGTGTATCTTGTTGGAATGCTGTACAAAATGTAGAAAATGTAGTATTTCTCAAACATTTGTTTAGGTTTGCTTTTGAGTTTTCCACTTCCATTCTTATCTTGGAGAATGGTACTGTTTTATTATGGAAAATGCTAATATTTCACAATACTTCACTCCAAAGACCAACATAATGAAGTTTGTTCATTTTCTTTCATATTTACTCATTTTCTACATGCAGTGCCTAATTCAGATGTTAAATCTTCTCACCAGGAGTCCATGGTTTGCTGGGTTACTCAATGAGCAATGGTATCCTGAAGATAAAAATTGTTTTATGCAATGCTGTCATACCCTTTTGAGTTTGTTCTAGCAATGAAATTATTCCCAGAAATGTCAACACACTATTATGTTAACTAACATCTAGTTAGTTTGATTTTCCATGCATTTTAAATGTGTTTATGCTATTTATTACCATATACAGTATAATTTTTGAGTCTGCTAACAGAGCATGCACTATATATAGAGGTGAAATTGGTGTTAGAGAGAAATTGCCGCTTCTCCAGTCTACTGGAGTTAATCCTAATTAAGGACCTGAGCAGACTTTACTGAGGTATTAAATTTGAAATCATTACAAAAGTTTGCAGAATGTACTCACTTCAAAATCTTTCTGTAATAACTATGTCTGCTTTTTTATGATGTACGTAGGATGTTGGTGAACTAATATGAGAGGGGTACAGACAGGTCAGGTGGATCTTTTTAATAGGCAGTCTGTCCAAATGAGTGAACACTGTAAAAGAAAGAAATGAGGCGTAATGGGTTTGGTGTTGCCAATTCGATCCTGTCTGTGTGGAGTTTTTGTATGTTCTCTCCATTGTTCCTAATTATGAATGAGGCTAGTTTTCAGATCCAGTACCCCCCTTACCAAGAGGAAGCCACTTCCTGAAGATAAATGAATTAAACAAAACGAGTGAATATTGACTGATATAAAGAAATGACTACAATCTTTAACACATCTATAGCTGTAAAGGTTTTATGGGATTTTTTGTGGCTTTATCTCTAAACCTTTATAGCAAGATCAAAAACTGAGTCCACCAATAAGAAGTTAGCATTATGAAAACTCTACACACAACTGACAAGTTACACAACACCATACTACAGCACTACTCACACATACAGCACAGAGTACAGTTGATTTTTCTTTTTTTTTCTTTCTGTCGCAGGTGCTGCTGTGGCCGTCTCATTGGCCAGCACGTGGGCCTGCCCCCTAGCATTTCATCCAATCAGAACGACAGATCGGAACGTGCACTGAAGAGTGACAGCCTGCCTGAAAAATGGTCCATCAGCAAACACACACAGCTGAGTCCCACAGATGCATTCGGCACCATTGAGTTCCAGGGAGGAGGTCACTCCAACAAAGCCATGGTATCTAAACACATTGCACACACACACAAACACACACACACACACACACACACACACACACACACACAAAATTGATACCTGTTTTTTACAGAGATCAGTATTTCTTTGAGTCATCAATAGTCACTTGATCTAGTGGATAATAATTAACATTAATAATGATGAACATTGATATGTAGTTTAAATGACCCATGAGTAAAAGTATTAAGTATTTTGTCTTGTGCTTTGTGATCGGTCAGTATGTGCGTGTGTCGTATGACACCAAAGCCGACTTGCTGCTGCACCTCATGACTAAAGAGTGGCAGCTAGAGCTCCCCAAACTGCTCATCTCTGTGCACGGCGGTTTGCAGAACTTCGAGCTGCAGCCCAAACTCAAGCAGGTGTTCGGCAAGGGCCTGATCAAAGCCGCCATGACCACCGGGGCCTGGATCTTCACCGGCGGTGTCAACACGGGTGCGTTCACTACATTTTCACTTAACCGTCTTAACTGTGAATGCAGATTATGTCTTTTAAAATCTCTCATGCTTTCATACAAGAGATAAACACATTCTGAACTTTGAGTATATCCGCATTCTTAACATGTTGAGAGAAGTGAGCTACGGGATTTCTAAAGAGCGCTGACTGAAATGTAATTATAACAACTGAGAGGAGGAGATGACTGAATTTAAGCATTTTAGAAAATTGCTGTCAGAATCAATGTCAGATTGGCAGTCAGACACGGTTGTCAATGCAGCTTAGGGTTTATTTAAAGGATCTGGAAAACAGATCCAAAACACAGTGCAACAAAGGTGTGAACAGGTAGTCAGGTCACTGGCAAATAATTAATACAGTGGCAAATCCAAAAGTCAAGGAAAACTGATAGCAAAGTGAGATCAACCATGTTGAGTGGGAAAAGGTGCTCAAGCAGGATTAGAACGTGCCTCAAGCACATCAAGTGACGTGCTATAGATTGTAGTCCATGTAAGCCATGTTTGTAAGCCATTGTGTACTCTAGGAAATGGAGTTTCTCATGGATTCTTATGTGACATAAATCTTTGTTTACTACAAAGATATAATCAAAGGCGAGATAGATTCACCTGGCTGTGCTTGTATTTAGACGGACTCAAGGTTTTTTGGATTAAAAAAAAGAAACAAGAAAAAAATCTAAAGTCTAGGGGGCAGAGCTGGATCTAATCCACCTCCTACTATAAGCCTAACCCTTAACCCCCTAACCCACGCGACACACTGTCTCCAGCACAAAGATTTTTGGCTTGACTCTTCCTGACTTTTTGTTCTGCAGCTAGGGTTATCTGGAAACACCTGTAGTAACCATATAGAATGTGTTCAATAAAGAATGTTGATTTGTAATGTATAGTTAATAGAATATCTGGAAGTTGAGTCACATTAACTGGACTTCTTGTCCTTCCAGTTGACATAACTCAACCGCCAGATAACCTCAGCTGGATAACTGAGAATCTTCACAGACATATAATTCATAGTCTAAGTATATATATTTTATTTTACTTCTGTGTTTAACCTGCAGGGGTAATCAGACATGTTGGTGATTCTCTGAAAGACCATGCCTCTAAATCTAGGGGCAAAATCTGCACCATTGGCATCGCCCCCTGGGGCATAGTGGAAAACCAGGAGGACCTTGTGGGCAAAGATGTATGTAATCATACAATCATAAGTTGATCATGCTACAGTACATCATATTATTTTGGGACTTAAAAGCAAGTCCTTGTGTCCAAACGCTATAATAATATACAGTACTTAAGACATTCATGTATTCTCTAAATACATCAGGGATTACAAAAATGATACAATGTTAAATAATTTACACAAACTGCTTTACTGTGCAACCTCACATCACATCAGCTCGGATGAAAATAACACACACTTTTCTGGTATATCTGACTGCCCACTTCTACCAACTTTCTTCATATCTTATTCGCACACTCAAAGAACACAAAGTTCAGATTATTTCCCGAAGTTGGGTGTCATGCTGTTAAAAAAAGAAATTGAATTACAAAAAGAGATGGCTAACAAATTACCATTAATATTTTCCTCATTTATTTTCTTTTCCTTAGTGTCAGGATCATAGACAGGAAAGAACTAAGCATTTCACTGCATATCGAACTGTGTATGACTGTATGTGACAAATAAAATTTGAATTTGAATTTGAACTATAGCTTTACCAAGAAATCAGGAACATAGGCATTTATAAATACTGATGTTCTAGATAAACTAGATATTACTTTTTTATCATTCATACACAGAAGAGTTATAACATGCCATTATTACCATCATCATTATTATTTATAATAATAATAATATTAATAGAGATGGTGGAAAAAAAATATTCGGATACAGTACATATCATGAGTGGCACAGTAGTGTGGTGATTAGCACTGTTGCCTTGCAGCTCCAGGGTCCGGGTTCGATTGCCGGTCAGGTTCCATTCCCATCTCTGAGTGAAATGAGTTTGCATGTTCTTCCTGTGCTTGGTGGGTTTCCTCTGGTTTCCTCCCACAGTCCAAAGGCATGCAGATTAGGCTAATTGGCGTTTCCAAATTGCCCATAGTGTGTGAATGTATGGGTGTGTGTGCCTTGCGATGGATTTGCACCCTGTTCAGGGCATTCCCTGCCTCATGCTCTAAGTCTCCTGGGATAGGCCCCCCACGGCCCTGAATACAGAATGAGTGAGTGAGTGAGTGAGATTTTTGTCAGTATGGTGATACATATATCGGCACACAAAAGAGTCTTGATATGTATCACTCACTCATCGTCCATACCGCTTTATCCTGTATTCAGCCTGGAGCCTATCCCAGGAGACTTAGGGCATGAGGTGGGGTACATCCTGGACAGAGTGTCAATCCATTGCAGGGCACACATACACTCAAGGAGAACATGCAAACTCCATGCACACAGAGAGAAGGGAATCGAGCCTGGCCGGGAATCAAACCCAGACCCTGGCAGTGCAAGGCGACTCCAAAAATCTTTTTTTTAAAATAAATTTTTCATTTATATATGTCATGTAAGATCTTTAACTCGCACCACAGACACACAGACACGAGGAAAGATTTTACAGAACCATTAGTCTTGACACTAACCACTCAGCTAGTACCTTTAGTCTCTATAAGACAAGTTCTTTCAACCTTTTAACACAGCCTCTTTAACTTCTATTCGTAACACACTGTAAAGCACTTCTACCAGTTTATAATGCATTAGGTCTTTAACCTGTATGTAAGACATCTTATCACCAATAAGCCAGTTGTTTCTTGCATATGTCTGTGCTTCAGGTGGTCCGACCATACCAGACTATGTCGAATCCTATGAGTAAATTGACTGTTCTGAACAGCCTACACTCGCACTTCATCTTAGCCGACAACGGCACCACGGGCAAGTATGGTGCCGAGGTTAAGCTTCGCCGGCAGCTGGAGAAACACATCTCTCTGCAGAAGATCAATACACGTGAGTTTGCTGAAACCCTGCTAGTTGCTAGCACAGTCAGACAAAGAAAAAGTGATTATGCACTCCAAGGACTCATGGTGGATTATCTCCCACGGGACAGGGCATTTTTAATTGTACTGTGTGTTGAAGCTTGAGATTCCTCGATGCAATTTCAGCAATTGAGTTGAACAAGTTGAGGAAATTATTTAAGCTATTATAATGGAGCATTTTTTTTGCATATAAATGACTTTGAATCACAGCACCTTTTAAAGCCATTAATCAACATTAAATAAATGAAATAATGAGAAATACATTATTGAAGAATATACCTTTTATCTGAAATTAACTGACCCAGAAGGACATTTAGCCTGTCTATCAGAGGATTGCTCTCATAGACATAGAAATTGTGGTCATTAGCAGTTATCGCTGACACATGATGAGATCAGTATTACAATCCAATTTAATCGTCCTAAGGAAGGAGGCTTGGGCAGGTGAGAACACAGCAGTTTCTCGGGTGTGAACTCAAACAATCCAATAATAAATTAACCATGACTATGAGCTAGAGCTAAGATAGAGCTGTAGCATTAGAAACATGCTGGGTCCTGAATATCCAGAGTGACTAACTAATAATAACACTGGGTGTTATATTTAAATTAAATGTTTTCAACTACACATTGAGTTCATACCCTATTTGAGTTCAAATTGACCTGTATAAACTCTGCAGGGTGTTAATTCAACACTCTGGATGTTAATATAACACTGGGGATTTTGTGTGATTATTTTTTACAATCCTTATTTGTACTTGCTGGTATCTCCACGCTATAAATGTTTGATTGGTAGGTTTTCAAGAAGTAGGTTTTATAAAATGGCTTTACTGCTTTTATAGGAAAATGGCAAATGAATAAAGAATTATCAAGTGTATTAATTTCTCAGCCTCAGATTCAGACTCTGTGAATGACTGTGGGACTAACAAGTGTTAAGGCATCTTTAAGGACATGCAAATACTTGTGAAAAATATAAGGCAAATCTTCTTTTCAGTGCTAGGACTTTAGGTGGATTTTGAGCCTTGCATATTTAGTCGGACCTGGGATTTTAGAGCTTCATGTCGTGACACTACAGGTCTTCTGGTTTTAGAATGTTGCATGTCCAAATTGGGTTGGCATTGGAGGTGATAAGCTGCTTTACTCTTTGTATATTTAGTATGGTGGAATATTATTGGAGTTTAAAGCTTGAGAATATACAGTAGCTGTGGCATGTGGTGCTATGGGACAATGGGCCTTGTGGGACAGGGACCGGGTATTATAGAGCTTTATGTCTTGTTCATATGGATAACAAGTTTTTTTTATTGTTATTGTTTTATATAATTTTTTAAAATAGTTTCATAGTTTTTAATCCTAGGCTTAGTTTAGACTGGTATTGGGGGGAATTAGTAGACTTGAGGGCACTTTGTGTATTTAGTTTGGATTGGTGTTCCATTCTAGTAGGGCTTGTATAATCAGTTTGGGTTGATATTGGGGAGATTTACACCTTGGTACTGTACAGTATATCAGTTCTGGTGGATTTTATTACTGTTTATCCTTCTATGTTCAGGTTGTGTGAATACTGAAGTGCTCTTTAGTATAAACTGGTGATGATTGGCCTCAGGTCATGGAGGTTTAGTATGAATGGCTGTTCTGGTGGGTGCTCTGGTTGGGGCTTTAGACTTTATGTTTATGTGTTCAGTGTGGCTGAGTTTTTGGACTGTTACTGCATTTTGTTTGGCAAAAGGTCTGATTTGTTTGGTCTGAATAGATTTAATTACGCTTTAGGCCTTGTTGTTGTTGTTGTTTTTTAGTAGAAGTGGCTGTTGTGGGCTTAAGCCATTATCTCTTTAATTCAGGCTATAGGGTTGTTGGGCATTATGCTCTATTCAGTTGGATGCTGTGTGGCTTGAGACATTGGATTTTCTGTTCAGGACAGTGTTTTGAATCCATTAGTATTCACTTCAAGTAGTGTATGGAAATCATCTTTGTCCTCTTCATCCATCTCCACTGACCGCAACTAACCGCCAAGTCACAGCTCTTACAGTTAATTAGGAGTGGGACTGATGTCTGATCTCTGATCTATTGAAAGAAACAGGAAGTGGTTATTAGCGATTGAGGTAATGCTTGACACTATCTCCCCTTCCCAAGGGCATGGGACTTGTGGACTTCCCTTTGTCATCCTATGCCTGGGATTATAAAGGGGGCTGGGAAGGCAAAGGGACGTCCAATTGTCATCAACAGCGTCTGTGTACTGTATGTTCTGCAATCAGCACACTGCAACAAAGTGGATCTAATGTGTGGTCCATAATGATAAAAGTTTTAAAAGACAATGAACCTTTCTCCTAAGGGATTTGGAAATCATGAGAAAAATCTCTTTAACCCCCTTCTCTTTATGACATGATTACTAACACTAGTCTAGTGTCAACTCTAACTAATTTTGTTACATATATTTCTGTTAATGAGAGTCTTATTGTTGTTTTTAAAGCAAAGATGAATTGATTTGCATATTATTTGAGAGGAAATCTTTAATTAATGGACGTAATTTACACAAATTAATTTTCCCCCCTGATTTTATAGATGGTGTAAATAATCCTGGCAAACACTGCATGTCCACATTTTGTTGAGTGACTTTCATTACTGGGACATAGACAGTTTAATTTGAGCGTCCAATTACAGTTTTAATTATGTCGCATAACCACCTTTTTTTCACTTCTTTGGTTCAATATTCCGCATGGCATAAAAAAAATAAATAAATAACTGTTTTAATTACACAACATAATGAATGGATTAATGTTAGCTTGAAATTGACTTATTGCTATTATAGCACAGCCAAACCAGTGACCACTTAGAATATAGCTTTTTTTAAACTAAGTTAAATTTGCAACATGTCTTATCTAATTTATATATCTTCTACCCAGTGATTAAATTCTTGAGTTATTTTGTGAGCTGCAACTGTGTGCAAATAGTATTGTTTTATGGTGCAGTATTATCAACATTTCGACAAAAGAAATGTGGGGGGAAAACACAATTTTTTTTATTAGTCCTTATTATTGCCATCTTTGAATCAAAATCTTATTCAGATATATTTTATGATATTTAATGATGGGATGCCTAAAAATAAAACTATGTCCATGTTGTTCAGTTGTTGGATTTATCCACAGGCCAGGAACTAACTTGCTTTCACGATTGAAGATAAATCGATTTCCAAAAGACTAAGTGCAGAATCTACAGTTGGAGCACTGAAGTGAAGAGGGACGCCTGGAAGCACACTCCAATGAACCAATGATCCAATGATCTATAGAGCACATCTCTGCTCTCAATTTGTAATATGAAATATTACATACTTTAAAGTAGCTTTGTTGCACAACCAACATCATCAATGTACCATTTCAAGGTCTAGCAGGCAGACTAGAGAACTAGAGAACACTCTGATTTGAATGTCATAAGTCAAACAGGTGAATACTCAGCTGTGCAATGACCTACATCACCACTGATCCACATTATACTGTAAGAGCAGCTATTTCTCACATGTCCACTGAGAAACCAATTGCATGCATCCAAACTCCAATATGCATTCAAGGTTCACTGATGTAAACATATTCCACACCATATAATTTATTTCAGATCGGCTATTTGAAAGTAAAACACTCACTTTATTAAGTATACCTGTGCACCTGCTTGTTAAATTACGTAAATGCCTAATCAGCCAATCACATGGTGGCAACTTTAAGCATTTAGGAATGTAGACATGGTTAGGAATATCAGAATCAGAATGGGGAAGAAAGATGATGTAAAAAAATTTTTTTGAACGTGACATGGGTATTGATGCCAGATGTACTGGTGCAAGTATTTCTGAAACTGTTTATTAACTGGAATTTTTAACCAATTAGGGTTTACAGAGAATGCGCTGAAAAAGAGAAAATCCAGTAGACAGTTACTTTATTTCATTTAATTTCCTCAAATCAGAGAAAAATGGTCAGACTTGTTCAAGCTGATAGAAAGGCAACAGTAACTCAAATAACATTTTATTACCACCAAGGAATGCCAAAGAGCACCAAACCTTGAAGCAGATGAGTTACAGCAGCAGAGAACAACAAGTGATGCACTCAATTTTCATGGGCTCTCCAAACTTGGACAAAGGAAGAAACCTTGCCTGGGCTGATTCTTAATTTCTGCTGTTGCATTCGGATGGTAGGGTCAGAAGTTGATTTAAAAACAAAACATAAAAGCATGGATCCATGCCACCTTGTATCAAATGTTTAGGCTGGTGGTGGTGATGTAATGGTGTGTAACTGAATGTAACTGTGCAAAGGTTAACAATGATGTCATAAGACTGAGTTTGTTATTTGTTCATTAAATTTCACTAAAGCTAAAACTTTATCATCAGAAAGTGAATTGTCGTGCCTTTATTTCAGAACCATGGACAGCTCAATACTTTATTTTACCAACAGTAAAAAAATTTTTTTACCTATTTTTATCTTAGAAGTTCATAGGTTTGTTAGTTGTTTTACTAATGTATTGTATATGCCAAAATGTTTCACTTGAAAGAACCAATTCTATGGCTGTCATGCCATCAGGGTGCCAGTCTTTCTACCCTAAAACCTGCTTTAGGGCTCTGTGTGATGGTGGCATCTGTTGCTCCCTTGGCTTTAGCACACTATTTCTGGATATCATTTCCTGCCGCCTCCTTTGAACGTCTCCTCAGCGAGTTGTGGCATATTGGCATGACTCCCACTGTACCATATGGGGATAGCCTTCTGGGTACTCTCTCTCTCTCTCTGATATTACTAATTTATTTATAAATGCAAATGATCAATGCATCCCTGTCAGCCTCTCTTGTTCTTCACTCCAATGCCCCATTAAAAAGTAGCCAAATGAAGAACTTGGTTAGAATGCTTTGGGATAATTTCAGTCTCAATGGACTTGTTCAGTTGGCACAGAGCATTTCTCCCATCACCTGCATCACCAGGCTGGAATATGCTCTGGATGGAATGCCAGTTGAACACAAGGCACCATGTAGTACACATATTCACACCCAGGGTCGATTTGGAGGAGCGAAATCACCTTCTGGCATGTTATATTCACTTATTTATTTATTTTTATTTTGTGAACTGAGAAAACCAGAGAGCCCTGAAGACTCCTGGAGGCATGGTCCTTGCAAGGAACCATGATTATAAAGGAGTAGCTTATGGAATTACAGTACGATTCAGTGAAGGACAGTGCTTTAATTTAAAGAAAGGCAGATTAATGCACTTTATATACCGTAAATAAGAATCACATTCATTTCTTAAAATACACATTACTTATTGGTTGGGTTACATCATTGGTGACAGGCTGCCTCTAACTGTTAGCTTATTAAAGACTGGATTGTCGGTCATGGAGGTGTCAGGAATGATCCCTCGAGGACACCTTGCACCCTGAGACATTGTTTGTTTTGCACTCCATGTCTCTGAATGCACCTCTGTGAGGGGATGGGGTCACTCACCTGAGCCAAGGTCGCTAATTAGTTTGTTTATCTGTGGGCATGTCTTTAGTTCACTCATGTCTTGCATTTATTCTGATTGTCGACTGTTAATTTATGGTGTTGGATTAGCCTGTTTTGTTTCATGCATCATTATAGTTTTGGTTTTTCATGTTTAGTCTATGTTTGCTTTACTTTATTACAATTTTATGTCTTAACCTCTGCACCTATGCCTTGCCTGCTAAACCACACATGTGACAGTAGGGTGTCTTGATTGTTGACAGCGTTTGATTTACCATCTGACAGAACAAAAAATTGTCACCCAAGCAAACGTTTCATTTAATGTGCTTAATGGTTAGATTTATCTGACAGCTGACCAAGAAAGGAGGCTGCCCTGGCAGCTACACATTCTAGCTAACATGGCACTAACTGATGACACATTAGATCTTGACTTGTTGTCTCATAAATGGGGTCTTTCCTTAAAGGATGATGTTTTAAGATGTTAGCTTGTCAAGAAAAAAATTTAACTGAAAAATATAACAAGGTTAATTAAAGCTGAAGAACAACTTCCGTACCTCAGATGATTTTTTTTAAACAAGATGTCCCCAGCAATACACCCCTGTTAAGGTATTGGTGCTTCATAGTAGCACAGCCTCCTCATACAGAATATTTTAAATGCAAAAATGACCAAAAGTGTTGCACCATACAGCCCTAGTAAATGCTGTAAATATTAAAATTAGATCAGTTTTTGAGTATTTTTTTTTCTTTGAGATAAAACATCCATTGTGGTTACTGTCCTCCAGTTAGACTCCTGTGTTTATTGTGGTCATTATTTCTCTCCATTATCCTTCTGCTCAATATTTTTCATATTCCTCATTCGTCTGTTGGGAAAATGCTGCTCACTAATTGACTGAACACAAGCTCTTCTAGCACTAGATCTGTTTTTAATTAATCCCACAATGTCTCTCTTTAGTTTCCTTCCTCGCCAGCTAACAGAACACTTTTATCTAAAACCAATACAGCTGTAAAAAATATATATATCACAATTCTCTTATACATTAATTAATGTATGATGATTGCTTTTAGTAGGGTTTACTCCAGATGATGACAGATGATCAGGCCGGTGATTAGTATACTGGTGATGCTGAATACTAAGTGGTTGGAACAGACGAGAGGGGAAATGAGGCTGCTGCTGAGGTTGTTACGTACATTAAACAACCAATTTTTAAATTGTATATTTAAGCACTTTTTCAGCCTGTCACAGTACAACATTTGTTCCTATTTCCTTCTTAATTTTCTACATTATTTTATTTAATATGAAGAAATGCACAGTACTTTAGAAATTAACATGAACATTTGAGATGGTGCACAGGTTTTTAGAGTCATGTCAAGATGACTTCCGATGCCTTAATACAAAGAGTTCAAACACAATCCCTTTATGCAAACTTAAAACAAATTGCTAATGTGACTTTCTGTTTGCGCCTTTGGATATCACACTGTGCTTTATGATCCTTAGCATTGCGCAGTCTCGTTTGCTTTGCCGTCCTGAAGTAACTAGATTATTAGCTCTAGCAGCGCACCAAGACAATTTCTTATAAGACTTCTGCTCACAGTTGAAGAGGGTAATTTGGTGTCAGATTACATTTGTTGCTAGGCAAATGTTTCACTTGATTTCCTCATTGCCTTCATTGCATTCGGGTAGTAAATCACATATTGAAAGTCCAAATTACAAAACTTCAATTAGATCTTTTAATGTATCAGTATGGTAACAAAACTTAAATCTTACTTTCAAGGACCCCATATTTTTTGTGGCTCAGACAGTAGTTGGATGCATTATCATGTCTATTTTAACAACTCATTCATATGGGTTTATATGGCTAGCATTAATAATAAACCAATTGTTAGATTAATAATATTGTGAAGCTTCCTGAAAGGAGTTTTTATTTATCACATGAGCGGGAATGCTGTTGTACTGACTATAGCCATAGGCATAAGGGTATAGCCTTGCTGATATTCAGTACAACAGCATGATCTCAAGAGTGATATTGATTTTAGAACAGTTCCACAAGCACCAAGCTGGCAACCAACATTTAGCGACTGACAGTTCGTGTAATTAACAATGATGAAAGTAGTTCTAAATTACATAACGGTACTATGAGGCCAAAAGGTGAGGACAATAAACCATGGAGGTGGTTTTCCATTTATTCTGCTTTACGATATCAGCTAACTTCTTCAAATCTGGCTCCTATTCTGTGTACATGAACTTTGCATGTGCTCATTTGGTGGGTTTCCTAAAGTTACTCCGGTTTCCTCACACATTACAAAGACATGCGCTGTAGGATGTTTGGTGTTTCCAAATTGTCTGTAGTATGCGAGTGTGTGAGTGTATCCTCAGCAATGTACTGTAGCTTCTCATACTGTATCTAGAAGCATAATTGACTGCTGGCAAGAAGCCATAGGTCATTGCAACCAATTATCATTCTTGATGACATCATGGATGACTGGATGGATGTGCAGTAAATAATTCATTTGTGGTGGTAACAGTAACGGTCCAACAGATGTCTTTCAATTCCTAGAACAGTTTTTATTTAATCAGTTTTCAAAATCTAAAAGTTTGTAAAGGTGTGGTTACAAGCTATTATATATGAAAGGGGGAAAAAAACATAGTCTTAATATTAATGTTGACCAGATGGTAAGCTAAATAGAAGATTAAGCTTAACACCCGTTATTGTTTAATCACCCCATTTCTCTCTCTCTCACACACACTCACACACACACACACACACACACACACACACACACACACACACACACACACACACACTTGTGCTGAAGTGTAAAATTAGAAACTCCTGGACCTCATTTTCTCACAGTCTCATTTTCTCCTACTCTCCTAATGTCGCAGAACCAGCTTAACACCTTACAAAAAACCTTGTTAGAAACCTCTGGCCTTCCTTTTTTAAAATAAAAAAAATACCACTACTATATATATATATATATACTGTATATATATATATATTTAAAAAATACCATTACTGTATGTATTTTTCATTGTGCAGAATAACAGAACACAGTTATGAGAGTAAAAACTCCCTTTATGTCTCTATATAATCCCCTGCTACACTAATGCACTTATCCCAGCATTGCATGGATACCATCAAGATAGAAAGTTTTCTCAGTATGCCCGAGCCATGAGCCATGATCTGCCTGGAAATGCTTTGGCGCAAGGTTTAGGACTGTAGGTGGGATGTGGCAATAACTCCCAGCCAAGTTCCTGTGGTGTGAATGTTTGTGTGTACA
Source organism: Platyallabes tihoni (assembly GCA_030068045.1). Taxonomy (NCBI): domain Eukaryota; kingdom Metazoa; phylum Chordata; class Actinopteri; order Siluriformes; family Clariidae; genus Platyallabes; species Platyallabes tihoni. The sequence continues at coordinate 5,072,357 of JAQQZS010000014.1, read as the reverse complement.
GTGGCCATAGACAGATTCATGTCTTCTGTAAATTAGCAACAAGCTATCCATCGATTTTCCAGGATCAGGTGTTATATTGCTGAACAATCACAGGAACGACTGCAGTGGGCTTCGAGCCACTTCGGCCGGAATCATCATTCATGGATGTTTTAAAAACTTTTCACTGTTCAAAATTTTACTGTGGAGAAAAAAGTCTCATCATCGTACTGTGCTTAAAGGTTTTATGTCTTCATTTATGAGAAATTTCATCACAAGTCCAGGTTTAATATTAACCCCATTAACCCCATTAAGTACCTGCTGAAAACAAATGAGAGTACAGTGGAACCTTGGATTACGAGCACAATTTGTTCCGGAAGCGGGCTCGTATTCCAAAACACTTGTAAATCAGGGAATTTGCCCATAAGAAATAATGGAAACTCAAATTATTCGTTCCACAGCCAAAAAAAATAAATACATAAAAATAATTAATACAAAATATAAAGTAAAAATAAAACAAATTAACCTGCACTTTAACTTTAAAAAAAGTAAAAATAAATCCCGACAGGTTTCCGTTTATGCGCGTAGGCGCTGTGTGTGTGTGGGTGTGTGTGTGTGTGTGTGTGTGAAGTTAACGTAAGAGGACAGGAGGAATCAGACCCTCCCCTCTTCTCACCTCACACAGTAATACTTCCTCCTCTTTTATTTGAGTTTCTCACACACACACACACACACACACACGCACGCACGCGCGCGCGCGCAAGGAACATCGCTAATAACTCTTGATTGAGCGCACGCTAACGGAATAACTGCTGTAAAGGAAAAATAAAAAAAATTAATTAACCTGCACTTTACCTTTGAAAATAATTGCGTCAGAGCAGTGTTTCTGTGTAGAGCAGAGAGTGTGTGTGAAGGCGCAAGGAGGAGGGCGGGGGCGATTACCCACAATTCCGCAACGCAAGAGAGAGAAAAACCATTGGCTCAGTTGTGATCACGTGACGCTTGGCGTCAATACAAGAAGTATCATGCATGCGTGATACATGGTACTCGGTACTCGTAAACCAAGACTTCGTTTTTTAAGGCAAAATTTCGTAAAAATCTTTGCTTGTCTTGCGGAGCGCTCGCAAACTGCGTTACTCGCGATCTGAGGTTTCACTGTATAACATTATCTTAGTGATACAATACAAGTAGGGGAATAAAATTAGATGGATAGACAGTATAAGAGTGGAAAATGTGGCCCGGTCATTTTCCTACCATATTTGAGGGAGCTTACGCTCAAATTTTACTGACACACACGTAGAACCCAACGTGCTGTTATGTCAAGATTTGTCATTTGTTCATTGCGAGATGCTTTTCTGTTTGCCACAGTTGTAAAGAGTGATTATTTGAATGATCATATCCTTCCTTTCAATGCAAAATTTTTCTCTCTCCGGTTTCTGAAATACCTAAACAAGCCACCAGGCTACAATCAGACTCATTGAGATCACATTCTAATGTTTGATATGAAGATTAGGGTCGTGACCTTGATCTGCATATTTGTTATGCATGGTGCTGCTGCCACACAATTAATGATTAAATAATCTCATGAATAATCAGGCGTACAGGTGTTCCTGCTTAAAGAGTTCAGGTCCTCAGTATGGCATTTTCGGTCGTTACAAGCAATACGTGAATATGTGTTAAAACAGATGGTATTTCTCCTGCAACAGGGCAGCGCAAAAGCCTTTCAGGTTTAAATGGCAGCCACTTACATTACATGTGACTAAACAAGGCAGTCCTCCAAGGAGCTAAAAAGCAGAAAAAAGAGGGATAAATATTTGTTACTTTTTTTTTTTTTTGCACCAGTTGAGTCGTGTATTGACAGGGCTTTGGTGGAGAGTGAAGGCTATAAATAGAGGCGTTTTATGTAACTGATCCCGTTTTAGGCACAATGACAGCCGATGTGGGAGCCTCAGTCTTCCCTCCCTCCACCTTTCTCTCTCACTTTCACGTTCTCTCCCTTTCTTTGTTTTCTTCTGCATTTATACAGTACCTGCCTGTCCAAACCGTCATCCTCCTCCCTGTCTTACCTTTTCCTACTTTTCCTATAGACCCCCCACTGTCTTTTTTTTCCCTTTAACGAAATCGTTCCCTTTCATTCTCGCACTCCGGTTTTCTTGAATTATTCATGCATTTGGAGTGGGATCCCACTGCGGCATGCTGTTCGAAACACAGCCGCGATATTACAGCGTGACAGTCAGTGTATTAGAGTGAGATAGGGAGGGAGAGAGGAAGAATGGAGAGTTGGAGAGAGGAAGCTACCAGAGGTCTGACAGATTTCATTCTTTTTCTTTGGACGCAGCTGCTTTATGCACCACTTGTTAATCAACTCACAATCATGGCTAATTGTTCACAAAGTGAGAAAGAGAGGAAGTGTTTGTGCCATCTCTCCAGGGCACATGCGAACCTGATGGCTATAGACTTCAACTGTGTGTGTGTGTGTGTGTGTGTGTGTGTGTTTGCATGCATGAACAGTGACTGACCCTGACAGCAGGATCCCAGTGAAACCATGTGAAAGGCCAGTCACCTGCAGAATACTGGCCAACTATCAATCTCTCTCTCTCTCTCTCTCTCTCTCTTTGTCTCTCTTGCTTTCTTTCTCTGTCCCTCGTCCACACTTTGACTCCATTACATTGTATAGCAGATGACACTGCAGTCAAAGCCAAGAGCAGAGATGCCAAGAAAAAAGACAGAGTAATTAACAAAGCTATTCATCATTAGCTAAGTATAAGGAAATAATCATTTCAAGAAATGAATAAATGATTTACAAAATACTTCAAAAGACATTTGTCAGAAGCTGACACAACCAAACAAATCTTCCAGCTAAGAGAATAGCGTCACAGGTTTCCTCTCTCTATTTTCTTTCTCTTCCTCTCTAGGAAGATCAAACTGCATGACGAAATATGAGTCGTATAATTTTTTTATCAAGATAAAACAGTTAATTTTCTTCAGTTTCATTTGTTTGTTTTGTTTGTTTATCGGTATACGGAATATGTGAATTTTACAATTTAGCGTTAACCTGCATTATATCCGTTATATAGTTATACACTAATGGGCACTGGTGGCTCAGTGGTCGGCCTCTCTGGTCGGCCTCTCTGCCATACGGAAGACCCAGGTTCAGTTCCCACCCAATGCCTAAACCCCAAACACTGGATGCAGTGCCTGCCTTAAGCCCAGATAAAATGGGAGGGTTGCGTCCAAGTTGTGTGCGGATCAGACACTCCGCTGTTGTGACCCCTCAGATGGAGCAACATGTCAGTTTACACTAAAGGACTTTCGAATCTTTTGTTCAACAGCAGCTCAGGTACTACTTCTGGCTCTAAGACAGGTTTATACAAAGTGTGCTCAGGTCAAACTAGGAACTTTGGTTGTGCGCAATAGCAAAACACAGTTATGAGAGTAAAACCTCATTTTATTTCTCTATATACTGTAATTCCCTGCTACACTATAGCACTTATCCCTTGCTTATTAGTGCTTGAATATAATCAAGATAGAAATTTTTCTCAGTACACCGGACCCATGATCAGACCGCATGTTTCACGTTTGATGCCTCCCAGGAACTCCTTTAATTGGCCATACATGATCAGACCACCTGCTTCACGTCTGAAATGCTGGCCTCCCAAGAACTCCTTTAATAGGCCATACATGGGAATGGCTTGGAGCGAGGTCAGGATTGTACAGGGGATTTTCCAAATGTGCGCAGGAACAACTGTATTGGGCTTCGAGCCACCTCAGCTGGGATCGTCATTCATCAATGTATGGCCTTCTTTAAAACTTTTGAACTATTGAAATATTTTACTGTGACTAAGAGTCTCATCACCGTAAGTCATCAATAGGTTTTATGCAATCGTTCATGAGAAATGTCATCATGAGTCCCGGTTTGACTTAAACATTATTGATGTGACAAAATAAAACAAAAATGCAATAAACAAGCAATAGAACATTTGATATTGATTATTTCCCCATATGTGTGTGTGTTTATATAGGAATCGGGCAGGGGGTGCCTGTAGTGGCGCTGATCGTTGAAGGCGGCCCAAATGTAATCTCCATCGTGCTGGAGTACCTGAGGGACACGCCGCCTGTGCCGGTGGTGGTGTGTGACGGCAGCGGCCGAGCGTCGGACATCCTGGCATTTGGTCACAAGTATTCAGAGGAGGGAGGGTAAGTAAATGAGGGAATGTTCTACTAAAAGTCCACTTCTTAATATTAAAGCCTATTGATTTATTTATCATTTTTAATATAACATAAATATTCTTCATCTAAATGTAATGGTTGACAAAATTAACAAGAATATTTCTAAATTTATACCTAACATTATTTGTTGTATTGTTTAAAAATATCATAGTTTATTATTTTTAAAAAATATATATATTATGGTATATATATTATATTACACTTTTTACCCCTGATTGCTAACAAGTACAATAATAAATTATAAAACAAAATACATTAACAAAACATACTTTAACAGAATGACGCTGAACAATTAATTGCATCTTAATTTCTTCCTCAATTACCCCAACATAACAAATGGTAATGATGCGGTTAGATTAGCTAATGTGTTATTTTAGTTGTTATCGTCGCTTGTTGTGCTAAATCACAAACTTCCCATTCATATGGTTCCATCTGCGCTTCATTTAACTGCTTACTGCTCCCCAAACATAGTGACAAATGACTGAAGCATTTTTGATGCTATAGTCTGTGAGTCTGCCACAAGCCCACCCCTGATAAGACATGCAGTATGAGGGGAGTTCAAGTCAAATTTCGAGACTTTTGACTGTGATGAATAACAGAACACAGTTACTAGAGGAAAATCTCCCTTTATATCTCTATATAATCCCCTGCTACAGTAATGCACATATCCCAGTGTTGGACACCATAAGGTAGAAAGATTTCTCAGTACTCTAGAGCCTCGATTGGACTGCCTTCTGAAACACTGGCCTCCCAGGAACTCCTTTAATGGCCCAAACATGTGGAAATGGCTAGGATTGAAGTCAGGACTGTGCGGGTATGTAGCAATATCTCCCTTCCTGTATAGTGCAAGTGGAAATTAGTTGGATTTATTTAATTAACTAGAACATAATTTGGAGAAAGAGGAGAATTGTGTTTGAATTGAATATTGTGAAAGAATGAGGACTTGCCAACACAGGGAGAAAAAAAAGTGTTTCATCCACCATTCTGAGTCAGAGCACACAGGAGCAATAAAAAAAAAAAATCTGGATAGATAACAAATGGCTATAAAAATGTCTATTGAAGTGAAAATAATAGATTTTACACGGTATATTGTTTTTGAAGATTAGCCACTTTTGGTGTTTGACAATAAGAGATTTTAACACAATGGAGACAATAGAATCTGCTTTTCATTGAAGCTCATGCAAATGGCTTTTCTGAAGTGAAACAAAACCAATCCTACAGTACACCATATTCAATCCAAGCAATCTACTGTAACAACAATATTTTTAAGGTACCACTGGTCTTAGAGCTCTGCATGAATGCAACAAACTAGGAAAGGAGATCATCCTATTGGAGGTCACATTAGAGGGGACATGTAGATGGCTTGTTTAAACCCTGGACAATAAAAAAAAAAATAGAAAGGGAAGTTCCAGAGTTAGAAAATATCATCACCTTATTACAGTATGTGACAAAATATACAGAAATGAAAAGATGAGCAATATTACCTTGTTGTCATCTGTAAGTTAATTTCTCCTGAAAGAAACTAACTTACAAATGATTAACATATCAATTTACTATGGTATGCATGTAAGTGTTCGAGGTGTGTGTGCATGCGCAGTGTTTGGCAGATCTTTACCGTTCAACACACTCTCCTTTAACTTTCACCACAAGTAGCCATCAGGTGGTGTTAAACTGGTGGAATGTGACAGGTATGGAAAGGAATTGTTCTGCCACATTTTTCAAACTTGGTCCCTGTTCACGACCACTTCCATATTAGCGGAAACCTATGAAACCTTTTTCCTCTACCGAGAGACCCATTTCCAACAACAGGTTCATAACAATTCAATTCAATTCAATTTTATTTGTATAGCACTTTTAACAATTGTTATTGTCGCAAAGCAGCTTTACACAATCTAACATAACTTCCTTTTCACTCCTGGGAACACTAGAGCTTTGCCCCATCTACAGTACATGTGTGTTTGACATTTCAAATGCGAGTTTCAGTACTGTATATTGTGCTGCATACTGTACCTGTGTCTGTGTACCTGTGGTTCACCAATCCATTGAGAATAAGAGAATGCAAAACGCAGGTAATGCAGCAGCTTAGATTTCAGCTTGTGTATATTCTTCAGAGGGATCCAGGTTTCCTGTCAGATGGTGGAGAGAATGTTGGTTTCCTGGACAGCAGATTAGTGGCCTGACAGCCCACCTGGGACCACTGAATAGGACCGAGATGGATGTGGTGGAGGATGAGATTAACAGTAAAGAGGTCACTGTGATGGACGTGACTTAGTGATCTAAGTTGTTCATGGTGACTGCAGACAGGCAACAGTGGAGGAAAAGGCAGCAGTGTCTAAAAGTCATTTATTTTTAACAAGGGGTGAATCATTTATAGCAAAAAGGGGGTGTACTAATGGTGGAAATGCAAAGTGGATGAGGTGAGTGATGCAGGGGAAAAGTGCATTTTAGTTTTAGGAAATGGGAAGGGAAGAGGTGTCTATAATTAGGAGGTTACAAAAGAATACAAAAAAAAAATAGAAATTACATTCGGCATTGAGCATGGTCACATTTATTTACGTAGAACATAAACAGAGAATTTTGGAAAATGAAAAATGGCCACAATAAAAAAAAAAGAAATATTTTAATACAATTTTGCAGCCAAACAACTACAGACAAATCTTGAGTTTACACAAACAATAAAACAAGAAATCTACAAAATTTTTTGTTTGGATATCAAAAATCAGTTTGGATATCAGGCTCTGCATCCAACTAGTGCATTTGAATACATTAAGTATTAAATATAACATTAATTGGTCAGTCAAATCGGTGTGTATATATATATATATATATATATATATACAGGTGCAGTGAATTGTTTTAGACATTTTTTATCTAATCTATTCACAACTTCTTTGGCCCTATTTCTGTACATTAAAAACTTTCAAAAGGTTTTCAGATGAACAGCATTGACCATTAAATAATTTCTAATAGTGGGAGAGAAAGCAGTTTAGATATAAACTATGGTATTGTACCAACCAGAAGAGGCTCTTTCAACCTCCATCCAGCTACTCACTTCCTATGTACTTCCTGTTTTGCTCTCTATACACTGCTCAGTCACAACACTGAACTGAATAACATTGATTATCATTTATATACCTGTACACTGTTGAAAGGATCATAGGCACCCAACACTCATACTGTATATGCCTGTACAGAAGAAGTTGGTGAAAAACAGTCAATCCTGGATATGATAGAAAGGTATCACAAGACCCAGTACATCACATCACATTCATAGACGGCTTTGTAGGCAAAGAGTACAAGGTTGTTGACCCGGCCTCCAAATTCTCCTGATTTCCATCCGACTGTGCATCCATGGAATGCTCCAGATAATCAAGGCGAGGACCCACCACAACAACCCACAGAGCTCAAACTATCCACCACTAACATCCTAGTGCCAGACACAACAACAAGCCCAAACGTCTTGTGGCGTCATGGCCGAGGGGCCAGAGATGCTCATGTGGCACAAGAAGAGCATACACGACTGTACTTTGGGCTTGATGCTTTGTGTTTTAATTTTGTGGCTGATTAGTGTATGAGCATGTCTTTTAATTTGTTGCGTAGTTACTGAGATGTCGTTCTGTGTACAGTGTAAGTGATCTAAGGAGTACCTTTCATATTGAAATTGATTTCAGTCATTTACTAAGATTTGAGGTTATGATTGCATATTTTGTCCAAAAATTCAATTTGTGGCCAAAATAGACTTGAAGTGTCAATGTTAGTGTTATTATTATTAGGAAACATTGGCTTTGTGGTAAAATAAATGGTTTTATCACCTTAGCGTGGTGCTACCATCTACAGTAAAACTCGGTTGTTATGGGAATACATAAAAAAAAGAATCCACACACAAGGCAAAAAAACACTTTTTTTTTTAAAATCACTTGTGTAAATACCCTTCAGCAAACTCCTGATGCAATTTTGTGTTATAAAATGTTAAATTGTTTTGTTTTTATTTTATGTCATGGCTTGTTTTTGATCTGTATTTCTCTCCGGTTGCGCGTGCAGGCTGATAAACGAGTCTCTGCGGGACCAGCTGCTCGTTACCATCCAGAAAACGTTCACGTATAGCCGCACGCAGGCTCAGCACCTCTTCATCATCCTCATGGAGTGTATGAAGAAGAAAGAGCTGGTGAGTGTGGCGCCACCCACCGAACCACAAACACGAGTAAACAGTTGAACAAATATCCAAACTGGGATCAGCAGTGATAGTCTGACTATACGGAGAGATGTGTCTTGGTCTACGTCGTAGCATAAAGGGCTATATAAATAAATGAGACTTGAGACTTGAGACTTAGAGTACTGAAAGTACCCAAGTAACTATAGTGAAGTTGAACTAATTTCCAATAACATGTCCTGATATGTTTCATTCATTTTATTCATACTGCAGCAACTTGCCAATTATTGGTTTGATTGTTTTTTTTTTATTAAATTAATGAAATGAATAAAAAATAATAATTAATTAATTCAAAATGACAAATAATGCTTTTTAATGCATTTATACAGTAGTTCCAGTTAATGAGAATGTTGTGGAACATCCACTAAACATCTTCCTTGTCATGGTGGCGCTTTACACTAATTCTCATCTTGCAGATATGTTTTCATTTTTAATTCTTCCATCCTGTGATTGCAACAATAATTATTGTAAATCAGTGTCTTTGTGTGTTTGTCTAATTATTAAATCATTTATTTAATTAATTTCTTTGTGTGATTTTTATTTTTATTTTTTGCTTCTCATGTCTATTTGTTTCAAATCCATTACAATCATTTGCCATATGTCTTCTGAGTTGCGTGCGAATTTGACGTGCTTTCATACACGATAAATGATTTGAAGCAGATCAGTTGATGCAAACTTTGAATTCAGTACAAAGATGAGAATCAAAAGGCATTTGGTCATTACGGACAGCGTGACCTGTTATAATGGCCTGCTACGCCAAAATATTCAGACAAAAATTGATTTCAGCTCAGTCAGCTATCAAAAAACAGATACAGTACATGCTTTTTAAAATCTTTCATACAAGTGTCTGGTTATTGACTGAAAAGAATAAACCTGATGAAGAAAACGGTAGTTTTATAATTAAGTCTGTAGGCTGTATAATGTAATAAAATAGAGGATTCCACAATTTGGGTGGCCTTTAGGCCTTATATTTCTTACAAATAAAAGGGACATGACTTATATGAAATAAATCCTTTTTTCAAGTCATGTCCCTTTTATTGAACTTTCCAACTATTCAACATATTTACAATTTGTTTCCTGTGTGATCGAGAATTAGCAAATAGGAATCTAGTTTTAGCATCTACTGTACACTGACTATAAGGATCATATATTCTCTTAAATATTTTATTTGTATATGAATATTTTGTTTTTATATAAGATATGATCCTTATTGTCACTTTATTTATTTATTTATTTATTTATTTATTTATGGTATGAAGATAAAGAGGGGCAAGTCAAACTGGGACTTTTAATTGTGCAGAATAATAGAACACATTTATGAGAGTAAAATCTACCATCATTTCTATATATGATCTCCTGCAACACTTACACTAATGCTCTTATCCCATTGTTTCATAAATGTGTGGATACCATCAGTGTAGAAAGTTTTCTCAGTACACCCAGAGCTATGATTAGTCTGCTTGCTTCATGCCTCAAATGCTGACCTCCCAGGAACTCCTTTAATGTCCTTTCCTTTAATGGTAAAAACATTTTCCTAGTTTGATCACCAAGAGCATTCTGTTTTTGCAGGACAATGCAGAACCTTATACCACACTATGTGCACATTACCGGAACTCGCCCGGAAGTAGAAGTATTTTTTTACTCTCTTAACTGCATTCTGTTATTCTGCAAAATCAAAAGCCCTGTTGTGACTTGAATAATCATATATTCAGTTATTGGAGTAGTAAGGAGCTTAGGATATACAAGATGCAATGTCATACACTGTTAACAAATGATGTATGTTTGTAAAAAGAAGATGCACAATATGTTATGCTTGCAACTAATGATCTCATGCAGAGGATCAGTCGTAGAGTTAGAGCAGCTGGGAAGAAGCTTTCCCATAATTTGTGTGTATATGTGCGTACAGTATATATTACAAGAAAGTAGGGGAATCAAACATGCATCCATGGTGTGTTGTGTCCTTAATGATGTTATTAGACCTCTTTATCCGCTGACTAGTGTAAAACATAATCCAAATGAGGTAGATTTGTCCTGCTCACTCTTTCTGCTGGCTTAATTATCCAGTCCTGATCTCTGCAGTCTGCTGTTGTACAGCTTTTTTATCACCAAGTTATACATTCTGAGAGAATGCTGTCAATACAGCTGTGATTGAAGTTTATAAAGAATAGCTCAGGTACATTGATGAGCCGTATTTACTAGGAAAGAGGGGTTAGCATCTGGGATGCTGGGATCAGTGTTTGTCTGGAGGGTTTTTGCTTTTATTATCATTTTTATGGAATATCAGCTTGATATAGTGCTTGTGTCTGCTTTTGTGGTCTGTAATTTTTAAAGCAAGTCTCTCTATAGGCTTGTGTGTCTCCAGACCTGTATTCTGCACCATGTTCATCATTCAGGAGAAGCCGCACATTGTGGTTCAGCAGCCTTTTGACATGATTGCTTTGCTGACAGTTTTGCTATTTAACCTAGAATTGGCAAATACATCAAATGTGCTTAACTACAGTATCATCCATGCTTTTAGTATTATTTTATGTCACACACATGACTAGTCTAATGTATAATTTATTAAACAGGGTTATATTCCGCATCTAATTAAAAATACAAATTAAAAACCAATGAGAGAAGTTGATTTGCTTCTTCCAGTAATCTTCAGAATAATTTAGATGATGCATACTCCTGATGAATTTTCCAAATACTTCATTTCATTCTGTGAAATTGTTCAGGTAACACAATGAAGTTAATGTTGTGTAATTTCCTTTTTTTTTGTTTTGATATTCTATCATGGAGAACTCATGGTATAATATATTAAGTACAGAGGCCTTGAGGACTTCTTTGCCTCTCTTTTTTAGTCCAGTCCCCGTACCTGAGCAGTTTCAGAGGACTGATTTTTGTTTGTTAAGCCACAAAAGTGACCTATAAACAGTGTTGGATGTAACGCATTAGAGTACCTGGATTACTATCTTGATGTAACGAGTAATCTAACTCGAAATTACAAAATGGTCTGCCATTTAACATACTCAGTTATTTAGTTATATTTTCAAAAATTAAATCCATTATTCAGACAATTTATGAACTCTGTGAGTCAGACAGCAGTCATTCCGTTAGTGTTTGTGTGTTCGTGAAAGTTGTCCTACAAGCCCCGCCCCCACCCCAATACCCTCAATTTTAATGTGAAGCATAAATGGCACCCAAATTGTGGAATACCCCCCCCCCCACCCCCCTCAGGGTAAAGATTTTCTGAACAAATCTTAAACTTCCTTTAGCAAACATGATGTACTGCTCTTCAACATTTCAGAAACCTCTCTTTAATAGGTTTTATACATATCCACCCTTACTTCGCATGGTTTATAAGGTTTATTAAGAAATGCCTAGGACACAATGTTCTCGCTGCTACAACTCCACACATCACTAAATGTGAGCACCTTTAACAACCATTTCTATTTTACAGCTTTCAAACACACCCACACTTACCTAGACACTCATCTCACACCCCACGTAGAGGGAAGCAGATGGGAATGCAGTCATGTTAATTGCACTCAGGCTAAACACTTGAAACCAGCATTCACTTATTCTGCAATTAGAGGCACTTGAATAGAAACACTGAGACATTTTGAACATACCAGTTGATTAATGTTCTAAAATATAACCCTCATGGTTAAATATAATTATTTAATATTTACCATTTTTACCACAAGTGTGTATTCTTAGTGGTGGCTCATTCATATGGGCATAGTAGTATTTATCAGATATTCTACAAATGTTAAACTTTTTTAGTCTTTATATATCACCTCATTTACTTTGGTTGAAATACTAATTACTAATTGTTTTGAATAACTAATGATTTTAAATTTTAAATATGTCGCTATATATATATATATATATATATATATATATATACTGCAACAAATTCTAATAGAGGCCCAATGAGACAGGAATAATACTGCCCCATCTTAAATTTTTAAACTTTAATCTTATGCATATTTATTCTAGAAATATGAAATAAATTTCTGATTTAGATGATGTCTTCTCTTTAAGCCTGATTTATTGCACCTTGTTATAAAACTTTTATATTATCATGGTCATGGGTTCGATATAAAGGCTGAAGGAGGAAGAATGTTTTTATCGTATCAATATATTATTTAATTAGGATAACCATCGCTGAAATTTTAAGTCCAGTCATGAAAATTACACCCAAAAATGTTGGATGCAATGGCAGAAGAATTCAGGTATGATGACCAAGTGTGGGATTTTAGGATTTTATACTGAATACTACAAATAACATTTGTATTTCAATCAACTACGGGTTACGAGTATTTTTTTTAACTGATCAGTTTGGCCAATAGACCAACAGTCTGACTCACTTGGACAGGTTTTTGGTGTACACTTCAAGCCATACAGTAAGTTGCTCAATTCTGATCGGACAAATTCAAAATAAGGCACAATATCCACTGGCTGTCTTATAAAAAAAACATTCAAGATGCTAATTAATTTTGCTTTAAATTAATCATTTAGAAGTATCGATTCAATTCCTCAGCTTTGTGGTTGCCCCCTTAGTTTTCAATGCTTGGAAACAGGGAATAGACTTCCAGCCCTGCTGATGTGACCAGAAAGCAGGATGACATTACAAGACTGCAACACTATAGTGAAAACTCTGGAATCTTATGTCATTTATGTTTCTAATTACGGATTGTAAGAAATAATGCCAAAAAACTATCAATAGTAACAAAAAAAATGTCTTTTGAAAGTATCTTATATATATTTTATGTATGTTCCAAAAACCAAACCATTTCACTATATGATTAAATTTAAACAATTATGTTTAGAAAAAGAAAATACCTACGTATACGCTAACCAAGTCAAATAACTTTGCTGTTTGTGTCATGAAGTGTGCATAATGAAAAGTTCTTTATACCTTAAAATTTGGTACTTTTATTACTGAAACCATTTTATCAATTTTGGATTAGTTCTCACAGCCCTAATGAATAATTAACTAAACATGGCACAGAAGAACAAAGGCTAATGAGAAACAGATTTGGAAAAATAACAATCAAGACAGCTGGTGAACAAGCATAGGAAACACCATATAAAGAAGAAAAACAAAAACCAGGACAGACAGAGCAGTCCTAAGGGGAACTTACAACAGGGCATAACCACTGCTGTGCATCATATGCAATGAATAATTCATAAAAAGGAAAATCAATAGTATCTATTAGCACAAAAACAAGCAAGAGACTAAAACAATTAACTATTAATTCTATATAAATGCAGCACGCAGCACATTCGGCTCCCAGAAGACTCCTTTCGACTTTAATTCAGCGCTAAGCTTTGATGTACACTCTAGATTTCAGGCATCTCTCTGTGTACTTTCTTTTTGCCTTTTCACATTAAAGTGTAATTCAGAGTGTTTTTGCAGGCTCTCCAGAGCTTTAGGAAGAGTATATTAATGTTGTGCTGCAGTGCTGCTTGTGATGCATCGCTGCATTTACTGCATTAATTAATTTTGACAAGTAACAATAATGTTAACAAAGTACATTACCACATGTTAATTGTCTTGTATGAAAGAACACTAACAATTTTTTATTTAAAACAATGACTAAATATTGTCTGCATAAATTACCCAAATGTTATTAAGTTAATAAATTATTAAGGGTGCCAATAATAAAACTTGCTTTTCCCATAGTTGGAAAGCTTATATTAAATTAACTTATTTGAAAAGTTTGACAGAAAAATGATACAACTCCATATTTGGATTTTTGTTTGTTTGTTTGTTTGTTTTGGTTATAAAAGTGGTTATTCACAGTTTTGCCACAATGGAAAAATCACTTTGCAGTTGTATTTCTGATCATTTGAGATAAAGTATGTACTTTAGTATCAATACTATGTTGGTTGATTTTAATAAAAAACAAATGCATATAGTGTATATCAATCTTATGCTTTGATAACTGGTAACAAATTGGAACAACCTCTTCCTCTATCAGTTTCAGCTTCACTTACGTGGTTGAGAACAACACCTTATTATATTACTGGCATGAACCGTATAATATTAATAATCTTCTGTGGTCAAATAATGTAATAATAAAAGCTCAAAATCTCAATAGAGTTAGATGGAGGGAATAGAACCAGACATTGTGAACGCAATGATTTCCTATACACAACACATGTTTCTTACTGTATGTCTTACGTCTCCTATACACAAATCACTTGTGCATTTCTTGAGTGGTAGCAGGTTCAAGAGGAAGAAAGAGAATCATTGAACAATTTTGAAGGGAAATAAAAGGTTGTATTTCACATAGATTTCACATAGATTTGGTGACTATATAACATAGTGTTTGCACATCTAAATCACGTAATATCACAGAACATACAGTATTGTGGATGTTAAATGACACATATCTGTAATTCATCAATGCTGAGGTGACTGCAATGGTTCTAAGATCTGAAATCCACTAAACACAATTAATTCACTTGCAGCAGCAACTATTTTGCCAATGAGGTGAAAAAAAAAAGATTTTATTTCACTGATCACGTGACAGTGCTTTCAGGCTTGTAAATGTAAATGTCACCACCCCGTGTCATGGTTTGCCAAAAACGTGGAAAGTCAAAGCTTCTAAAATAAGGTCATTTAGAGATTTATTATTTTTTTATTGAATAATTAGTTATAGACAACCTTGTATGACAGTCTGAGAATGGCATTTATCACAAATTGCTGTCAAACTGTTCATATGTTCATTCCATCTGCTTCATTTCATCAATTTCTTCAAAAAAAAAAAAACACACAGTGGATTGTTCAAAATGAGTGTGTGCGAGGCTGAAAATATTGTGAAATTCGAAATTACCCTAAATTGGTGTTAATTATGTCCCTTTTCATATTGTATGCTCTCATCATGGCGCGCTATATAAGATGTGATCTTGACTGAGAAATCAAACTTGAGCTCTCGATGATGAAGTCGGACTTCTCTGTACGTATATCATAATCAGTTCAGGTTCTCCACACACACACACATACACACACACACAGGAGGATGCACTGACATCCCTCCTATTTGTTGCAGTAATTGTGATAAATGTTCATATTATTTGTACATGTGCAGAAAAGATGCAAACCAAGTGCTATTTGCATCCGAGTGGTTGTATTTCATTCACAAGCCATGTTTCCGCAGAAGCTACAAGAAGAAAACGATGGTTCGATTCATCAAGCTGTCAGGAAGGGAAGAGAGTCCCCTCTCTCCCTCTCTCTCTTTCTCTCTCTCTCGCTATCTCTCTCTCACTCTCTCTCTCTCTCTCTCTCTCTCTTTCTCACTCTCTCTAATCCATTAGAAAATAATGGATTAATGAATGCACTTTAATTGTATTTTATTGTATTTTAAAGTACTTTGCTCTTTTTACTTTTCATGTTTGATTACCAGGATTTTACACAAATCAGGCTGGGATGTTGACTCTACTCTCCTAATTCCATAACTATTGATTGCTCCATTTTGCCATTTGGGTTAAAAGCACTTCAGAGCCAGTGATCTGAGACAAATCAGCATCTACATCTGACCATAATGCCTTCCACTGTTACTACAAAAAGAGTCATTGCAGATGAGAGTCAGCAGGGAAGGAGTAGAGTCATGCCGTCAGCCTGATGTGCAACTTTCTCTTTATTTCCCTGATAGCTGTCAATTTTAATACAAAAATATACTGTATAATAAAGGCAGATCTAGTGCAGGAAATACAAGTGGCAATCCATAAAGAAATAAATAGAATGAGGAAGTGGGTTAGGGTGGTACTGCAGGGCAGGTCATATTGTTACTATATTCATATAATGCTATTTATTTGTGTGTATGATTTATTAGTAGCATATAAAAGTATTAACTATCCAATAGTTTAAATGCAGGACACACTCTGACAGGGAGCACAGCAGAAAAAAAAGTTGGTTGAAGACTTTTTCAGGAATAATAAGTAAGTAAAATGCATTTTTAGAAGATATACAGGAAGATATAAGGTGATGGATGAAGAAATTATCATGGAATAAATCAAGCGGAGAAGCAGGAAGATACGCTCACATGCCTATGCTGTATGTTTGCATATGGATTTGTGTGAGTGTGTGTGTGTTATGACAGGAAAGGAGGGAAATTTATTTTCTACCAAATGAAGACAAATTGTCCTTTTTGTCAGTGTGACCCTCTGAAATACATTGCTGAGATTTGGTACAGTGAATGACAAAAGCATGAAGCTCTAACACACTCCTGCACCTGCACCTACACCCACACCACACACAACAGCATGTCGCACTGGTCTACACTGCACCATGTAGCGCACTGCACCATGTAGCGTGCTGCACCATGTACCGCACTGCAGCTCCTCTCCACTGACTGCACGTCTATAGTGCTTCTTCACATCCAATAGGCTCAAAAATTTCTCACTCCACCCCAGACTTTTTCTTATTATTCACTTAACAACAAATCCAACTCTCTCTCCATTTTTTATCATTTCCTGCTTCCTTTCTTCACTTAAACCAGGCATCCATTTGTTTATCTATCTATCCATCCATCAATCCATCCATCCATTACATTGCGCAGTACAGTACATTCTCCCTTTCCATTTTTTCCTTGTCTTTTTTCTTTGTTGTCATGCTGTCTTGACTTCTTGTCCCTCCCTTGTCCCTCCTTTAATCCAAATTTCTTCTTTTCTTTCCTTTTTTTGTTTCTTTCCTCCCTCGCTTTCTTCCTTTCTATTGTACACTCTCTTTACATCATTGACAGTTTATTTTGTCATTGTCTTCATTTTTAACAAAGTGGATTCTAAAGGAGATTATATCTATCTATCTATCTATCTATCTATCTATCTATCTATCTATCTATCTATCTATCTATCTATCTATCTGTCTATCTATCTATCTATCTATCTATCTATCTATCTATCTTTTTTCCATTTCATTCCTTCCATCCTTCATTCTATCTTTTTTATAACCAGTATAAATTCCTTTTCTGTCTTCTTTCTTTTTCATCTCATCTCATCATCTAATCTTTCATTCATTGAAAGTATCTATTTATTGATATATTTGCAATTCAATAGCTCAATTAATATTGTAACTGTATATTATTTCTGTCTTCTTGTTTAATGCCTAACACCTCTCCCAATCTTCCATCATCTATATCGGCCTATTCATTCATTGATCTGTTGATT
Organism: Platyallabes tihoni; assembly: GCA_030068045.1. Taxonomy (NCBI): domain Eukaryota; kingdom Metazoa; phylum Chordata; class Actinopteri; order Siluriformes; family Clariidae; genus Platyallabes; species Platyallabes tihoni. Next base: position 5,054,776 of record JAQQZS010000014.1, on the reverse strand, counting down.
TGCAATTCTCTCTCTCTCTCTCTCTCTCTCTCTCTCTATCTCTCCCTCTCCCTCTCGCTTTCTCTCGCTTTACTTCCAATGTATTTTATATATGTGGACATAGAAAAGAAACACCCCCATTAAATTAATCACATTTTGTTGCATTGCAGCCTAAATTGAATTTTGTTTCATCCAGCTATTTGTACTCAGGGCAACTTTTAATATACAAGTAAAAGACATGACGCCAACATATCAGAAAATTATAGAAAAAGTTTTTTTTTTTTTTTTTAAGTTGGAAAAGGATTACCCCATTCTAAAAATGAAACTGGAGGAGGAAACTGGTCAGAGAGGTTACCAAGAGGCCAACAGCAACTCTGAAGCAGTTGCAGGAATTTATAACAAAGACTGGTCATTGTTTGGACGTCACAACAATATCACAAATTCTCCACAAATGTGGCTTGTATGGGAGGGTTGCAAGAAAAATACCTGAGCAACTAAACACACCTTGAAGATTTTGAAGCCGCATTGAAAAGTTGTCATGGTCAGATGAGACTACAATGTAATTATTTCAAACAATATGTCTGGTGGAAATCCAATACAGCTCATCCAAATAACATCATTCCTACAATAAAGCATGGAGGTGGTAATATTCTGGATGGATAAATGGAAAATGGATAGGGCGAATTACTGCCAAATTCTTGATGAAAATATCCAGCCATCAGTTCATGACCATTTGGGTCATGCAGCAGGACGAAACACACAAGTAAGTCCACCTCTGAAAAGCTCAAATAAACTAAATTGATGTATTGTAGTGGCTGTGTCAAAGTCCAGACCAATTGAAATCTTTAAACAAGCTGTTCATGTTCAAAAAAAACCCTCCAGTGTGACTGAATTAAAACAGCTCTGCATAGAGTGTGTTAAACAGTGATGCGATGTGATGCAGTTGTTGCCGCCAAGGGTGACACAACCAGTAATTAGGTTTATAGGCAATTACTTTTTCATATCGGGGCAAGCAGGTTTAAATTTTATTTTTTCCTTAATAAATGAAATTGTCATGTAAAAACTGCATTTTGTATTTACCCGAATTATCTTTGTGTAATATTAAAGATTGTTGGATTATCTCAATCATTAAAAGTGTGACAAATAAAAAATAAAAAATACTTTTCCACAGCACGGTATTGCTACCACATCTTATTGCATACAAAGAGACACACACTTATACACACACACACACACACATTCTTCTCATTTCTTTCTTCCCAAACACCAATACCCCTCCTCAATATACCTTCATTTCATGCTGTGTTTAGAGAATGAAAGTGGCCTGGTTCATGGCCACGCCTCATCAAATCGGCCTTCCACGCTCCTCGTCATTAGTTTTAACCAGGAATGAGACCTGGATTAGTTGTATGAAATCTGTAGCTGCTGCTGCTGATCTCTTGAATGCTAAGCATTCTGGGGGTACTGACCCTACAAGGTGCCCTTCAACTGGGCACTGACTGTTAGGTCTAAAGCGTCAGTGCAAATTATTCATGAAGTCTGTGGAACAGGACTAAAATACTTATAGAATCATGTTTATATTACAGGTACTGTATGGTGTTCCGATCATTACAGATGAGGTAAAGCATATTGTACTGTATAATCTCTCTCTCCCTATCTCTCACTCTCTCTCTAGATCACCGTGTTTCGGATGGGTTCAGAGGGACACCAGGACATTGATCTGGCTATTCTCACAGCTTTACTAAAAGGTAGTATGTGTGCCAAACTTAATTAATTAGTCTTGACTTGTGGTAATAGTGTATGGAATTAGAGTTGAGTCAGAAAAGATTGAGCAAAAATAAAAATGTAATAGACAATAAAATTGACAATAAAAATGTAAATGAAATGCTGATTTTCTCCTCTAAATCTCAGCCTGGACTCACATACTTTTCTTTAACCCTGGAAAACCCAGACCAAATTATCCTAATAGGAGATCTATCTCCTTTGGCTGCCAAGGAGCCAAAT
>JAQQZS010000014.1:4993895-5028280 GCA_030068045.1 Platyallabes tihoni | reverse complement strand
TGTAAATGGTCATGAAAATAAAGAAAACACATTGAATGAGTGAAGGTGTGTCCAAACTTTTGGCCTGTACTGTATGTGAAAAAGTAATCGCCCTTGTAAATTATGAATTAACTGTGATTAACCACATTTTTTGTAAAGCTAAGGTACATTTCACTTGCCACACCAAGACCTGATTACTGCCAGATCTGATGAATCAAGAAAACACGTATATAGAACCTGTTTGACAAAGTGTTTCACATGGCAACTCCAAGAGCCCTGTCGTGTCTATGAATGCCGTACGAATACTGGTTCATACAGGTGGCTCTACGAAGAGTGGAGTTCATGCCGCATTTGTAGAAAGACTATCGACCTGCCCATGAACTTACAGTATGGCCAGGGTGCAAACAATGGATAAGGCCACCTTTAGAAGACCGTAGAAAATTATTCAAGAATCATTTGTACAGTGTTAGTAGTCATTCATGATTCAACAACAAGAAAAAGACTGGGCAAAAATACCAAAAACATATTAATTATCCCCAAGGCTTTTGCCACTGGCAAATATTCTGTTGAATGATGAGACAAAAGTTTGACTTTTTCGATGATGTGAATCACAGCATTGTAAGTGAGTGCTATGGCCTTAGTACAGGGGGCTGATGAAGGCAGAAGGACTGAAGGCAGTAACTGCCACAAGCAAAATATAAAAAAAAAAAAAACTTTTTTTTAAACTAATAAACTGACCACACTCCAGAGCATGCAATGCAATAATTAAAAAATAAAATTGAAATGATTATAGAAGGATTTTCCCCATGTAAATACTGAGCAGTGTAATTACCTGCTGTGAGCACAGTCGGTTACCACACTTGCTCAGTTGAGTTCTTGCAGGAGGAGCAGTGTTCACTACAAAGGCTCTTTAAGAGACCTGACCTGTGTTTCTATGTTCTCTGTTTTTTTTTTTGTACTGTCCAGATGGCCTATGTGGGCTACCTAATGCTCTTCAACTACATCGTGCTGGTAAAAATGGACCTCTGGCCTTCTCCTCAGGAGTGGATCGTGATCGCCTACATTTTCACCAATGGCATCGAGAAGATGAGGGAGGTCAGGTCAAAGACGGCATGACATTTGGTTTTTGGATTTGGTTATACACTGTCTGGGTAAAAAATGTGGACACATGACTATCATACAGTATGTCACATCCCATTTTAGGTTTAGTCTCTATTTGCTGTTATAATAACCTCCACTCTTATAAGAAGGCTTTCCAACAGAAAAGGCACTTGAAAGGCACTTGTGTGAATGTGGGGATTTCTGCCCCAAGACCACTAGTGGGGTCAGACACTGATGCCTGGTAAGAAGCCTTGGTATGCGGCCAGGTTTGCAGTTCATCCTCAAATTGTATAATGAAGTTGAGGTCAGGGCTTTCTGCATTCCACTACAGAAATTTACCTTCCCTAGACTTTGGCTATATGTTTAAAAAGCTCAGATGGGTGTGATGGTCAGGTGCCCACAAATATTGGCCGCACATGTAGCATTAGTGTCTTTTATTGATCAGCAATCAAAACATGCTCCTATTAAAGTTATCCAAGGTATATTCAAGTCAAACTGGAACAAATCTAAGCTGATTGACATTTACAGAAGGCTTTGAGCACAATACAGTGATGAGACTCTTTCCTGCAGAAAAACAGTTGAATGGTTGAAATGCAAGTATTTTAAAGTGAGAGAGCACAAAACCCACTAAAGTCATTCCCATGAACATTCAAGGAGATGCCTGAAGACGATCCTCGAAAATCTTTGAATAACTTGTGGAAGAGATACATCTGTGTGTGGGAGCCATACACATATTCATTCACCAACACCACTTGCACATTACAGTCTGAGAGTTATTGCCACGTCCCGGTACAGTCCTGACATTTCTCTATGTTTAGACCACATGTTGCTGGGAGGCCAGAGTTTTAGATGCATGGCTCCAGCGTACTAAGAAAACTTTTTTTTATTAAGAATAAGTTTTTACTCTGAATGTAACCTTTAGAGACAGCTTTTCACACATGCTTTGGTGTGAAACTGCCATGACTTTCGTTGATCTGACCCAAATGTTTGAAAAACAGTACTGTACAGAAATCTTGAGCCACCCCTCAATTCTTCATATTTTGCTTTCAAAGATCCAGACTTTGAGAAGAAGAAGAATATTCAATTATTTGTCACATGTACTTCTTACAGCACAGCAAAATTTCTTTCTTCGCATATCCCAATTAGGAAACTGGGGTCAGAGCGCTGGGTCAGCCAGCTTACAGCACCCTGGAGCAGATAGGGTTAAGGGCCTTGCTCAAGGGCTCAACAGTGGCAACTTGGCGATGCTGGGGTTCGAACCCCCGACCTTCCGATCAGTAACCCAGTAACCCACAGCCTTAACCGACTGAAGCAGCGCTGGTCGTTACATACACAACCAAATATTTTAATCATATCTTTAGGAACTTTGCACTTTTTGCTGTCACAGTAAAAAGTGCATTTGGTCCCATTTTGTTCATTTAATGTACATCATTTAATTTAATTCACTAAAAAGAAATGAGGGGCACATCACTGTGTATAGCCTTTACTCTTTATATATCCTTTACTCTTTACCTTTTACACTTTTTTGTCTTTCCACTGTGCTAAAAATAAAGTCGTCTCATAAAAATCAATCTTACACTCTTTAAAGCTTATAAGTGCCAGATCGTGTATCTTTATCTGAAATAAATCACATTTTCCTAACTTCAATTAAATTTTTAATACATTTTAAGGTACGTTGCCAAAGCTGTTATCAATCATTTCTACCCACCTACGCATTAAACTGGATTATCGGAATGTAACTGAATATGAATACATTATACAAAATGAACAGATAATGTGTTCTGTCTTAGAAAGCATGCCAGAAATGTTCACAGGGAACCTAAAAGGGTCTGTAACACCTAAAAAGTTAAGCTTTTTTCCCCCTGTGTGGGTATGGTCAAATGTTCAGATATTAATCATGTCAGACAGACTACAAGGAATGCTATTAATGAAACCGTGAATCACGCATTTACTGTACATGGATGAATGTTTGTTCCTTAAAAAATGGGTTTAAATCCAAATATGGATATGAATATTTGGAGCACCTAATAAATCCAGATAGTGACACTGGATTAAACTTCTTATCTACTGTTGGGCTACTGATGAAATAAAATTTAAAAAAATCTACTTTGAAATCACTTCTTAGAAATTAACAAATCTAAGATACCATCACTGCTATGAGAGGAAGAAAGGAGTCATGTCTACAGCAACTTCAATCGCTCAAACAAGTGTTAAACTCCCAGCTGGGACTTTATATAGGACAGGACATAGTAGAAGCTCACTGGAAGCAATCAGACAAGCTGAGCTCCTGAATATCTGTCTTACTACTTTCTACAATACTGTGATTAACACCGCTCTAGTAATGTAGCTTATTTTCTGTACCAACAAAGATATTTATTTATTCTTTGCATCCTCTGTGGATCATGTTTTGAAGAGGTGTATTTTACTGTATGTAAATTACAGCAGCCTTCATTTTACATGATGCAATTTTCCTACTCTTATGTAGCTAACTGAGAATTGTAAAACCCTTCAGCTCATGTCTTCTCACAAACCATTTATTTTTGTTTGTTTGTTTTTTTGGAGTGCACATTTTTTCTTTCCAGGAATAAAATAAGTGTCACTCATTGCACTATGAGAAGGCGAATACTGCCCCTTATTGGCCATGTAGCTCATGTGCACTCCAGCTGCATCTTTCAAGTGCCTTTTGTGAAATACATATGAAGAGCGTTCAAGCCAAACCAGGACTTATGATGAAAATTCTGGTGAATGAAGATGTAAAACCGATTGAAAACTGACATTTACTGACTTTATGCAGGGCACGGTGATGAGATCCTTTGTGATGAGAGATAAAAAAAAATTAAAAGAGTGAATTACGATCCTCGCTGAGGTGGCTCAAAACCCCATGTAGTTATTCCTGTAAACATTCAGCAATAAAAAAATCAACAGATAAATTGTCACCAATTTGTGCAAGAGATGCATCTGTCTGTGTGAACTATACACACAATCATTTGTGAACACCACTCGCAGCATTCTTTTTACTCTTATACTGTATCTGTATTTTGTTATTCTCCATAATTAAAAGTCCCAGATTTAATGATTAAGTGATTTAATTATTGCTATGTGGTTAGTTTACTGTGGGTCAGCATACAAGACTATTAAAAAAGAGTAGCAGTACAAAAGCCTCTCACTTTATAGTTCCAGCGCATAAATCTTCTAGCTGCTTTATGTCAGTTCCAAAGTTCCTGAAGCCTAAAATTGGATAATGATTGCTTCAATAATGTCTCTCTAACATGAATCTCATTTTTAGATTCTGATGTCAGAACCTGGCAAACTCCTGCAGAAAGTTAAAGTATGGCTGCAGGAGTACTGGAACATCACAGACCTCATGGCTATCCTTATCTTCTCCATCGGCATGGTGCTGCGTCTCCAGGAGCCGCCACTCATGAGCTACGGTCGAGTCATATACTGCGTCAATATCATCTACTGGTACATACGCCTGCTTGACATCTTCGGGGTAAACAAATACCTCGGACCCTATGTAATGATGATTGGCAAGATGGTAAGGAATTCAGTCTTATTATTTAGCCAGTACAATTCTAGAATGACCTGATGACCTGATAACATCACGCTCTTTCTCTGCAGATGATTGACATGATGTATTTTGTGATCATCATGTTGGTGGTATTGATGAGTTTCGGTGTGGCACGTCAAGCCATTCTGAACCCTAATGAGGATCCATCATGGATGCTGGCTCGCAATATTTTCTTCATGCCTTATTGGATGATCTATGGCGAAGTCTTTGCCGACCAAATTGACCGTAAGACATCTTTTTAATCTAAAAAAAAAAAAAACTCTTTAGAGTTCTCAATTCCAGTCAATTCCTGCAACTTTTAGGACTTCCCCAACACACCTGATGTAATCTATGTAGGGAGAGATTATTAACTCTTGAGTTGAACCACTTCTAATTATAATAAGGTAAAAGTGAAACACTCCAAGGCCTCCAATACCAGAACTGAATTAAGTCAGGTACCATGAACCAGCAGTGTAATAAATGTAAACCCACTGACTGTAGATCAAAAGTTAGAGCATTTGTAAGTTTACCAAAAATACAGTATTTACAATATGTATTGCTCATAGTAATGAACCACATTTGCTGGATCATTTGATTTATCAAAATGAATAGAGGGGTTCTGGGATGTTAGGAGAGCCACGCATGGTATTAAATGTAAAAAACGGCATTACAAAAACAACTAAATTGTTACACAAAGGTAAAGGTAACATTTGATATAGTGGCTGTAGGTTAATCAGTGGTGGCTCAAGCAGTTGAAGCTCTGGGTTTCCGATCAAAGGGTTGGCATTTAAGCTCTTCCACCACCAGGTGGCCACCACTGTTGCACCCTTGGGCAAGGCCCTTAACACTATGCCCATATAAAATCACTCAGCTGCTACTGGTCCAAAAGCCCAGATGAAAAAGGAAGAGGGTTGAACCTGGCCAACTTGGCCATGTATAAAACCACAATTTCTATAGAAATAAGGGAACACATTGCTTAACAATGCAGGAGGAAAGGAAAGAAAAATAATTCACAATCAGTTCCTAAAATCCTCAACCTGCCCTTTACTGTCCAAAGAGTGTTGGGTACAGAGTTCTAAGTGTAGGCCTGGACTGAAAACTCTTATTGAATGTCTCAGTGCTCACATGGTGCAAAACTCCCACAAAATAGAGCACTGATAATCTCGGCCACATAAGCAAAACTTATTTGTGCACCATACACTATTAAACCAGGTGGAATGTTGTGGTGCACATATTATAAACATGTTTTTCTCAATATCCATTTTTTTAAATTCTCAATATTTAACATAAAAGAGGTTACCTGATAGACCTGTATCCCTTGTTGCACTGTATATGGTATGTGGGAGAGAATCAGAATAGGAGTTTGAAGGTGAAGCCAAAACGTCTCTTATGCCCTCAAGTTCTTTGGAATTTTGAACCCATCCATATACCACATTATACAACATTATGACACTTACTAGCTTACTAGACAGCTAGCTGCAATATAGCATTAGCCAACTGAAAAGAGGAGGAAAATTTTAACATGCTAGATATACAGTGTCAATATTCCATATAATTATAATATTAATTAAGCTTGGGTATACCTTTGGATATCTTTCATATTGAAATAAATAATGTAAACATAATTTTCATATAGGTAACTTGGTTAGCTGGCTTGTTATATACATTTTACATAAAGTAATTTGCTACGCTAATAGTAGCTAGAGGCATGTGTATAACATCAAATAGCATTTTTTTTTTTTAAAGAAAAACAGTACGTTACCGATATTTTCGAATGGGTCATTTTTATTTGTAGACAACCCCCCACCACCACCCCTATCACCAACATCAGGGCAGTATGTGGCAGCTCATTCTGCATTTTCAAATGATTTGTCGCATTGCTATGTGCTTTTCCTATGGTTTTTGTCTTGTCTCTTTTCATGTCTTGTCATTTGCTGACTCCCTAGTGTGTCATGGTTACTTTCCCTGTTTTTACTTCTGATACGTCTTTGTATTTACATCTTTGTGTTTCTTCATTTTTGCCTTGCTTTGTTTACGCTGTTTGCTGATTGCCTGACTTTTGCCCGTTTCTTTGACGTGATAATGAGTTATGTTATTTTGTGTGTGTGTGTGTGTGTGTGTGTGTGTGTGTGTTTTCCACAATTAATAAAGAGCTGTATACCTGCACTTGCATATTCTGTTGGAATAGTTTGACTGCGTTCATGAGTAGGTGAACTATTCTATCAGAAACAGAGGTGAGAATGCAAGTGCAGGTATACAGAGGTTTATTATAAACTGGAATGTTGTGAAGCTTGGATCACCATGCCTGCATTCAAATCATATCAACACCCCAGCACCTTACAAGGGCACAGAGTTCCTTATGATTTTATTCCTTTTGCGGTTCCAATTTTTTTGGAGATTGATTTTATCCTGGGTCACTGGATGCTCATACGAATTGGCCACAAACTGGTAAACCAATCACTGGAAAAAATGTCTGGAAAGCATCAGAAAGTTTGTTAATTATCTGAAATGGGGGTTCTAATTACCCAAGTCTGTACCTCCCTAGAAGAGGGGATAAGAGCCAGAATGAATCCAGATGGATCGACCTTGAGCTGGTCTATAATGAGGCAGCCTCCATGGCAAGCTCAACTTAGAAGCTGACAGTACCACCTTTAATGCCAAGGCCATGCCTTGGACGGACAGTGTGGCCTCTCACACAAACCTTACAACGGAGGTCAACAAGGTGACCTCTCATGCAATGTTTATGCTGAGACCAATGGGTGTGACTTGTCAAGACATGCCAATAGGCCAATAGGGCAACTGCCTATGGCAAGCTCAGGACTGAGGATGATAAGACTCATCCATGAAGCCTTATCTCCCAAACCAAGCTCAACCCTTAGGTCAAAAGGGCAACATCCCACACCAAGCTCAAGCCTGATGCCAATAGGGCAGCCTTCGATGCCTTGAAGGTCCCAGGCTATGCTCGTGTATCATCTTATGTTGCTGTGCTGTCATATACCTCTCACTATGCACACTCCCAAAATGAAAAAGGGAAGTATCTATGACCAATATGGGTGGATACGAGGAAGACGCACTGTCCGATTGGTTGTATCTACTGCAAAAACTCTCATTATAATGGTCTTTACTGCATAGACAGTTCTACCTACTGTGCAAATTCAATTGAAATAGTGACTATTAATTCGATTGAAATAAGGCTTTAAAAACACTCAGTGGGAGTCAGTGGTGCCATAATATTGTCTTAGGCTTAGCATACACATATACAGTACATTTGTCAGTATTGCTTGAAGCTATTTTAAAAATATATATCTTCTATATATCTAGGCCATTAGAAATGACAAATTAAACAACCATTTATTAAACATGAGGGTGTAGAGAACTATAGACTTGGACATTAAAAGAAATGTATAGAATACCTGACCTTGAAGAGCTATTAAGTGTCATAACATAGTCTTAAGCTTTGATGATACAGTATAGAGCAATGGTAACAGACTACTGTACATAAAGGCAACAAATTCAAGCATGTTTTCAGATGGTGCTTTAGGTTCTAATTTATCATTTGACCCCAGTAAATGTATTATACAACTGTGACTAGTTAACACAAATTGGGCCTAAAATCTTCTCTCTATCAATAACAATACCGTACTTACATAAGCTGTTAATTACACAAGCTCATAATTCTGAAATCAGAATCATATACTTACCACAAATGAGGCAAATGTATCTCTGTGGTAAAGGAAAAGAAGGGCATGTTTTACTTATAGAATGTTAGGCTAGATATACAGTAAGATGTCTTGCATAACTATTCATTTCCCCAAACACCCTCTGCCATCCCCCCCACACACACACACATTTGACCTTGTCCACAATCTGTGGTGTTATATGCTGAATTGGAAAAGGACTTAATTGGGATTGAAGATTGAACACTATATAGGCAAATGTATTTGGACACATCACCATCACCCTTGTCTATCCTGCAATTGCTATAAATTTGGAACTACACAACTGCTTAGAACTGGTCCTTATTTGTCTTTGTATGATTTCCTTTCATTGATAATAAAGGGAAATTTTCTTTGGCATTGCTTTGTCTCTGTGCACAAAGCACATCAAAGGATACATGGTTTGCCAAGGTTGGTGTGAAGCAACACAAATAGCCTGCACAAAGCACTGATGCTAAGCACATATGGATTGAATTGGCATTAAACTAACATTTAACTAATTAAAATGCCTGGCATTCTTGTCCAACCGCTATCCTTAACCTCATTGAATAGGGCTGAATACGCACAAACATTATAAAAATCTAGTGGAAGGGATGTTATATATGCAAATGGGTATATTAATACACTTTTGTTAGGTTTGGTAGAGAAAGTAACAGCTTCATTAAAACCAAGGCGAATTTCTGGAAATTTACAAATTCAAAAAATTTCAAGCTTTCTAAATGGTTGTGACCTCTTTTAATTTTTTTTGTAACATTACAACATGTGAACAAATTTTCTCCTTACTGTGAATTTGTCAATTAAGTGTTTCTAGTGACCTCTTGGTTGCTTATCAGACCTTTACTTATTATCTATGGATTTACTTATTACCTGGTTACTGACTTATTGTAGACAGCTTTTGCTAGATGTCTGGATCTAATATGAATGCATACCCAGTTATGAAATGTATTTAAAGAGTAGGCAAAATTTAAAGCAATGATAAATAAAGCAATTATATATTTAGTTATCTTGGTTAAGAAAACAGGATCTGAGTCAGAAAATTTGCAAACATCAGCACTGGGGCAAAAACAGAAATCTTCACTAAAATAAATGGCAAAATCAATACCAGAAGGACTAAGCACAATAACAAATTGCTTGGTAAAGTCAGGCAATGATACACTGAGGAATTACTTGTCAGTAGGAAATTGAACTTATTATTAACTATATTAGGCTGCCAGTATTTGGCTCTGTGCAGGTGAGACATCATATAGTATGTGTACCTGGACGACCGGTGGCTAGTGCAGTCACAGGCCAACAAGGCCAACAAATCCCTAGTTTCCACCTCAAGGAAAAAGTGTTTACCCACTCTGCTACAAAAGAGATTTATCACATGAGGTGGTCATGTGATAAATTCCTTTGTAGCACATGATCAGTGGCTGGTGCACTGTGTGGTCATATGCTACAAAAAAGAAATTCATCACCTGACCACATACTGCATCGGCTACTGGTTGCCCAGGTACCTGGGTACACATTTTTTGCTTGAGGTGTGATTATGTGTGTGTGATTTCTCAGTTACTGTCCCAGAAGTCTGCAAATATGATACAGGAAAAATATGCTCCTTGCTGGATTTCTTCTGCCTGACTGCATGGAATCAGCACAATGAATCTGGCTTTGGTGTTATTTGAAGTAAAAAACAAGCGAGTGAACCAGAAACTCTCAGAGAAAAGAGCCTACCAGCCTCTTGTTGTTTTGGCATAGTAAGATTTTAAAACTTCAGTGAATGTTGTCAATACATACTTAGCCCCCTCTAGCCAGTGATACCTTCAAGTGGTAATTTGATTGCCCGCAAGGTAATAATTCCCAACATCATAATTTGGCTCGATTGGGTAACATGATTGGATCAAGTTTCGGTTTGTCTCTAAATCGCTAGGATAGGATGGCTCCCACCCCTGTTTTGAAGGCATTTATTTTAAGTATGAAAAGCTTGGATAAATCTGGATTCTAAAAGATGGTGGCTGTGGCAAAATGTCTATTGAAGGTGTCCATGAGATATTATAGACATTAAATTTTCAGCATTTACAAACAGTTTATCTAACAGTCTCTGAAGCATTAGCTGAACATGGCAAGCATGGACATTGTAGGTTGAGGAGCAAATATAGAATGTCATCAATATATGCAATGAATACAAGTAGACAACCATGTCTCTTATGACATGATCCACTCATGGCATGCAAGCAAACCTATTTGGTTGACACGATACTTGTAGTGACTAAATGGCATTTTCCACTAGTTATCTTTTCTAACATGGACCAGATTATATAAGATTCTGGCCTAAAGTTTGATGAATATCTGGGGTGATTATAGCTGTCTCAGTGCTGAAGGGAATTGTCACAGTGGGTGCAGGTACTTAGGAGTGATCTGGTTTAATCCCTTCTCGTCAATACAAAACTGTAAGCCATCCCATTTTCCTTAACAAAGAAGGTGGGGTGAAAAATGTGAAAGGAGGAATATCCTCCTTTTTAAGTGCTTACCGGATATGCTTATCCATTATTTTCTGTTCATGGGGTAAATACATGTACAACATGGGATGGCATGAGGCAGAAGTTTGATGGCACAATCAAAAGAGTAATGAGATGCCAGGATGCTGGTCTTTGTTTTACTTAAAGTATCATTAAGGTTATCCTCAGAGGGGCTCTCAATCAGTGCAGCATGTTTTGGCCAACTGTGGTGAAAGCATATATAAGATGGGATGTGAGCAGACAGTGACAGACCTATCTGACCAGGGTACCTGTGGGCCATGCTGGTGCATCCAGAAGAACCCAAGGATTATGGGATGTTTAGATGGTATAGTGACCAGAAACGAGATATGTTAATGGTGCACACATCTGTTGCAGGAGCTTTGTTCTTTCTTCGGCTCTGAATCTGGTGTGGTCTGGTTGCAAGTGTTCAGGGCTCAGGTGGTGTTTTGTGGTGTCACACTCCCCTGTATTGGTGGCCGGTTCTAGAACAGGTTATCCAGTCAGATCAAAAGATGAATAGATGAATCAAGTGTCATCCTGTTGTTACAGCTTGCTATTTCTTTGAGGGTTTCTAGGTTGAGAAGTAGAGAGAGCCTCCAACACATGAGAACATTGGAGAGTTTCCCTGAATTATCTGGGTAATGGATCAGTGAACTTTGAAGGCTTGGGGGAATGCATGGCGCAGCAAAAGTGCATGGGGCCCATGAGATCATGTTGAATTTGGCATATATTTACTCCAAGTGCTTCTGCTGCTGCTCTATTGCCATTTTTTCATTTTGTCAGTCCTATTCACCTGCTTCATCCGTGTTCGCAGGAAGGTAATCTGTCATAAAGAAAAGACTGACAATGATGCAAATGCAGTTAGGCATTTAAATAAGTTAACAAAGCAGACAATCAAATCTAAAGCAATGCCTAACACTGATTTGCATAACAAATACAGTAGCTTATGAAATCAGGCTATATTCATTTACTTTATTATATATATCAGTGTATAGTCTTATGGTGTTCAGTAATCAGGTCCTTGGGAGCCATATTTGTAGTGGTGTGTTAGAAAGTGGAGCAGATTCCTAGCAGATTCAGGTATTTCCCTAACACTAGACATATTGGTTGTGCCATATTGTTTCTATTTTTACTACTAGATTTACCAGAGCTCTGTAAAATAGTAATTTTTTTATACCAACCCTAATTCATATTTTTACAGAACGGTGTCCCAAATCTAATCGTTTGTTTGTTAAGTTGTTTTTCATAACAAACTCTGGGGCATTCCATGTCGTGTTCTTTTTTAATCCCAAATGACACTTTAAACACGCAGTACTACTTATGCTACTTAGCAACTGGTTGCACCAGAACTCATTTGGGTGAATACTTGTGCAAGCTTTTGGTTTTATTTGTAAATACTTGTTCAAATCATATTAACCTCCACCCCCACGTTATGGGATTTTTGTATAGATTCATGACCAATAGACTCAATTAAGTCCTTTTCAGTATTTAAGTTTGAATCTACAACAATACAAAATATGGAATGGTTCAGTGGTGGTTTATGCAAGGCACTTTATAGAATGCTTGTGTGTATACATTTATAAGATTTGGGAGTTGTGTTTGTGCATACATGTGTGTGTGTGTGTGTGTGTGTGTGTGTGTGTGTGTGTGTGTGTGTGTGTGTGTGTGTGTGTGTGTGTGTGTGTGTGCTCATAGGTGGATAGCCCAAAGACAAGAGAGCTGAAATAACACTGTCATTTTTTGTTGCAGATGTGAATAGTAGGAAGCTACAGAACAGGCTGAATGAAAAACTCTGGCCGGTCGAAAATTTCGTTCGAACTCAAGGAACTGGGCGTAACAGTGGTCCATCCCATATAGGCAAATCCAAATATACATTTAACATTTAAATATCAATTATTGAACTATTTAACAAGAGTTCCCTTGCCAGTGCCATTCCAGTTTCACTACCATGCCATCTACTCCACCATATTCTCTTTAGTAGCCAATACAAGTACTGTATGGCACACAAATTGACAAATTGTTTCCATGCCAGGGGTTCAATGTATTGCTGGTTTTATAGTACAAAGTTATTTTTTGTGCTTATGTCCCAATATAGTTTTCAATTGCCTTTTTATTTTTCCTTCCTAGGAGAATCGTGTTGATATTTTTAGAATCAATGAAGTTTTCTAAGTATACCCTTGGAGGACTGATAGAGGAAGAAAGTATAGATTTCAGGAGGCAAATACAGCCAGGAGGTCTTTAGAGGCAAAAACAGACAAAAACTGCAGATGAGGCTATAAATGGCAAAAAGAGAGAATCAAAAATTAAAGTATGGAATTTGATTCAATGTCCTCAAGCTGAGTTTTACATAGTCTATTACTACTATATTAATCTGCTATGCTACTGTAGCAAGTTACGTATTTACAGTACCCAGTGTTGACAGTCTATACTACAATTTGAAGATTGGCCATGGAAATCAATTTACCTCTAATATTCTTGCTGCCAAAAAAGAAATGTGACCTGTCTGCTTCTCCACTTGAGGTGAAAGATTAAAAGCATGAATTATGAAAATTATTGTGGAATACAAACATAACTCATGAAATGAAGGGTCAGCTTTTTCTTTCTAATCTCTGTCATGGAAACTTGGTCATGCTGAATGCATGCTCCATTGTCCATCCATGCTGACTTCTGTGGCATTGCATGGTACACAAGCATATGCAATGCCACAGCCATTCATACTAATGTACATTTTAAGATGGCTAAGCATCCACCAAAACACCAAGCACTGGACTGAGAATAATCACAGATAAATTGTTTCCCTTGAACTTGAACCTTTAAAAAGGACCTTTAAAATATTCCTTTTATGAAAGGTTTGGTAGAAAAATACATTGTGTGTCTAATATGTATATTTAAAAAAATTATGCAAATAATATAGGTTCTCTTTCCTCAGAATATTCCATACATTTGCCACCTATCGTCATCACCAAATGTTTTTTCATGTGGTTCAGTTGTCAGAGTTTTTACTGACAGATTTTCTAAAAAATATATATATACATATTAATATATATATGGTCTGAATACAAATTGGTGTTACTTCAGTTCTCTATCTTTGGGCTCCCACGTGTGATTGACCACAGCAAACAAAGGATATCCACAAACACAAACAGCTCCAAGAGTGATGCCTGTCTTCTTGTCGAAATCCACAGCAACTGAACCATCACTTCTGGAAAAAACGAATAATGTATTATTTGATACATTCTGCACAGTCATCTTGTATGAGATTGCTACACTCGTACATATCAATATATTTAAAACATTGAGGACATGTTTAAATATATTGCGGAATGCAACTGAACACGAATGAATATGCTTTAAAATATGCATCTCAATGCATATACAATAGGCTTGCCATTTGGCTTCTCACTCCTTATTGTTCCTCATCTTCTTTTGGTCGCGTGCTATTCAAGATTAGAGCAATAAGGACTCGATGTGGTTTCTGTTGGTTTTTCATTTTGCTTTTCATTAGTTCTGTCAGCCTCATGAACACATAAAAATCTTTTTTGATGACAACTAATGCAATTTCTCCATAGCACCATGTGGGCAGAACATTACAACGGAGGACGGTGTTATTGTGCCCCTGCCACCGTGTAAGACTGGCGCGTGGATTGTGCCTGCCATCATGGCCTGCTACCTGCTGGTGGCCAACATTCTTCTGGTCAATCTCCTCATTGCTGTATTCAAGTATGGACTATTGATCTTATGACTATCACATAAACGTGGCCATATATTGATCTATATATTATATGATAGGTACAGTATATTACAGTTGCTTAGAAAAAGAACAACATATTTGTTCAATCCAGATAAACTTAAAGTATTCAATACATGCAGTATCATGGCATCTCTAAACAGAGTTCATTAAGATAATTCATACATTATGTTGAAGACATATATTATGTTGAAGACATACATTATGTTTCCACAAGGTTTAGGAGTATGTTTATGGCAATTTTTTTACCAGAAGCACATTTGTAAGGTCAGACTCTGATGTTGGCGAGAAGACCTGGCTCTCAGTCTCCACTCTAATTCCCAAAGGTGTTCCACTGGGCTGAGGTGCAGGCCAGTCAACTTCTTGCACACCAAATTCATTCATCCATGTCTTTATGGATCTTACTTTGTGCACTGGTACACAAGTCAAGCCTTACTTCCAGTGAAAGGAACTCTTAATGCTTCAGCATACCAAGACATTTTGGGCAATTTCATAATCCCACGTTTGTGGAAATAATTTGGGGATGGCCCCTTCTTGTTCCAACATGACTGTGCACCAGTGCACAAAGCAAGATCCATAAAGACACAGATGAGCAAGTTTGGTGTGGAAGAAGACTTGAAAGTCATCAGTATGTCTGACCTCCCAAAACTTCTAAACCTTGTGGAAAGCCTTCACAGAAGAGTTGAAGCTGTTATAGCTGCAAAGGGTGGGGCAACATCATATTAAACACTATGGATTAAGAATGGAATGTCGCTCAAGTTCATATGCATTTGATGGCAGGCAAGCAAATACTTTTGGCAATATAATGTATTAAGCTCCATTAGTACATATTTTCTCCCTTATGATGAATATTTAACAATGTTGCTCAATAGTTGCTATTAATGTAAGAAATCTCTTAAGGCAACTCATATGAAAGGCTTAAAGGCTTAAGTGGGTCTTAGTTTTTATTTTCGTAGTTTTTTTTCTGTTTAAATATAATCTAATCTAATCTTTTACAGAATTCGCACAATTTTGCATAAGATTGTACTCAGTCTGAGCGTAAATTCCATTCCTGTGTTTGGTCTTACTAACGAAATGTTGACTGCAAATGAAGATGGTTTTGTGATGTGTTTGCAGCAACACATTCTTTGAAGTGAAGTCCATCTCCAACCAGGTGTGGAAATTTCAGCGCTATCAGCTAATTATGACATTTCATGAGCGCCCTGTTCTTCCTCCTCCCCTTATCATCTTCAGTCACATGACCATGGTCCTCAAGCACCTGTGCTGTCGCTGGAGGAAGCATGATGATGATGAACGGGACTTTGGTTTAAGTAAGTGCCCAGTAACCTTTCATTACAACCATAATGACAATTTTAATGGCATAATGACAAAACAAGCATTGCTTAACTGCTGAGGTAGAGCTACTCATACACCTCTTTGTAAAGTAAATAGAAGCATACTGTACATTGTGATCATCCATTGTTTAAGGATTAAAATTACATATAACGTACTGCATAGAAATATGACATGATTAAATAGACTGCTGAATATTAATGCAGAGGTTATTCATTCTACCAGAGCTCTTCATCACAGAAGATGAGCTAAAGAAAGTCCATGATTTTGAAGAGCAATGCATCGAAGAGTACTTCAGAGAAAAGGATGATCGCTTCAACTCTTCCAACGATGAAAGAATCAGAGTAACATCTGAAAGGTTCACGGAATTTAACATAATATTAGGATTAAACAAACCATATTCAGCATATTGTACCAGTAATAATATTACCATTGAAAATACATCTTTAACGGTTGTTTAATCCCAAATTTGTTCAAAACTTGAATATCAGATTGTTTTAAATTCTAAATATTTGTCCTTGTTAGGGTGGAAAACATGGCAATGAGGCTGGAAGAGGTAAATGAGCGGGAGCACTTCATGAAGGCCTCACTCCAGACAGTGGACATCCGGCTGGCACAGATGGAGGAGCTGATTAGCCGCATGGCCACAGCTCTGGAGAGGGTTACAGGTGTAGAGAGGACAGAGGTGAACAAGGCACGCTCGAGGACATCGTCAGATTGCACTGACACTAACTATATCCTCCGTCAGAGTAGTTTTAACAGTCAGGAGGGGAACACCTACCGGCTGCAAGAGTCCATAGAACAGGGTGGGGAGGAGTCCATTTCACCAACCTCACCCACTGCACTGGCACCAAGGGTGAGGAGCCATTCCTTCTACATGGGCCACTCATCCCGAGATAAGTGTGGGACTGACCGAGTTGAGGGATTCTTCAAGGAGCGTTCTTTGAGCTTACACCGTGCCAATAGCTCACAATCAGTGGCATCAGGAGCTGCCCCAAAAGAGTGCAAACCTGCTCCTCTGAACACACTGTCTGTACAACAACAGCACCGACCATCATCCTGCATTGACATATATGTGTCCACAACAGAGGAGGCACAGCCCCAAGAGACCTTCCTGGAACCAATTCGCATGGCTCAGACTCTTGCTCGGGACCCATCCCTCCATTCCGAGATTATGGAGGCAATGCTGTCTGGGGAACGGGACTACGCTGGTAGGGCAGGGGTCAGTGAAAGACAGCCAGATGGCACTGTCCTATTTGAGGACACCGCAGCCGCCGACCTGTCACTGTGCACCACCCACTTACCGCCAGATGCCCTGCCTCCGTGGGACACAGATCCATCACCTCCACCCTCTGCAGGCATCCTTGAGCGCTCCAAGAGCAGTCGCTTTTTATCGGCAGCTGGACCTTTGTTCTTGGATGAGGCACCAATAGTTAAGTCCCATAGTCTGATGTTCATGCCACGCACCTACTATGGTGGCATAGGTATGCAAGTAAAGGCAGCTGAGTACACCAGCATCACAGACTGCATTGACACACGCTTTGTTTCAACGTCATATCCAGTGCCCGAGCGCTCGGATTCACCTGGGGGCTCGTTCACTTTTGAGAAGCCCCAGGAATTGTGTGCCTCACACCCAGAGCGTGATGCTGAGCTGAGCCATGCTGAATCTGACCCTGAGGAGACCACCGAGGGCTCAGCTGAAACCATCAAGCCCTGTTCCAGTGGAGGTGGTGGTATGGGGGTTGATTTGGCCCTGGGCTTAGCCCTTGGCCCGTTCTGTTCACCAGCCTCTCGACTGGAACGTGCCAATAGCTGCTCATCATCAGAGGACTCCCATTCCAATATATATACCCGAAAGAGCTTCTCCATCAGTGAACGCATGGACAAGGGACGTGCCAGGAATCCATTCCAGAGAAGCAAGTCTGGTATGAGGCCTGACAGCAAGACAGACACTCTCTCCTTGAGGCGACTGGCTAAGCCGTCTGCCTTTCAAAGCTTTGACGGCAGGCATAACTACACGTGATGATGGAGGAGATTAAAGAGTAAGGCCAGACAACGTCATGGATCTACTGTAGTATGCATAGGATGGAAAAGGAAGCTTAAAGCTTGTTTGATGTCCAAAGGCCCATCCGTCAAGCAGTTAGCACTGTCTGGGTGAATTATGTGCTCGACATTGTAATGATCTGGTTAGCAACTTAGCACACTATGTCACCTTTAGCACCATAGTACTAATCTGAATTACAATATTGCCATTTGGCAAAAAATAGTTTGCAGCTCTTTTGAACTGGTAATGCCTAATGTTCTTTCTTTTCTGTGACTTCAGATGGAAATAGAATAGGGGAATATGTATCCAGTGAGCAGACTTGAAATATATAGACAGAGGGTATTACCATTAACAAGTAGGCTAGCAAGCCATGTTTTAAATATGTTAAGTTCCCCTCGCTATGCTTTAATTATCCCACAACCATTTGTCCTAACCCTTTGAGTTTGTCTGTTCGTGTTACGCTCATGTTACCAATGTAGGGGTCATGAGTTTAAATCCAAATCGAATAAAAACACAAAGGGAAATATTTTTAAGATCCAGACAGGTGTGAGAAGACATTCAACATTTATTGTACATAATTAGCTTTATCTTTTATCTTGGACACACATGCATAGATGTGCTTATTATACTAAAAACGAAAGAAAATGCACAGATATTTTCTCAGATATCTATTGTAGATTTAAAAACAAAAAAAAAGCTTTTATCATAAAAAAATTTATACATTTTATTAAACCCATAAGACATTTGCTTTTAGATACCCATGTGGTGCAAGTGCAACCAGTGCGTTCCCAATGTATATTTGTAGGACTTGAAGGACCTACCCCAACTTCATTTCATGTTGTTCACAATATTTCTTGGTCATATGAGTCTGGCACATGGTCCAATTAAACACAGTCTCACGTGTTCATATATGACAGTATATTAAACAAAAAAGGGTTTGCCTTCATGAAAACATTTTTTACATCTCAAATCATTCAGACAACAATGTAATAATCATGTGACTTATACGTTGTTGTTGTTTTTTTTTTCCTAAAACTGAGCAGATGAGATTAAGTTTTAAGTTTTAGTTGTTAGAGAACCAAGTAATCACAAGCAGGATCACAAAGGAATCACAAAATGGACCTGATTGGTTGGTTGATGTTGTACTCACTAACAAGTTTATCGATGTAGACTTGCTATGCAAGAGGCAAGAGGCCAGGGCAGCAGAGGACAGGGAGTGGTTCTTATGCACTTTAGAACGTTGATTTCAGGTATGTGTGTGCGTGTGTGTGTGTGAGAGAAAACAATGGATTTCAGGCCCACTGAGAGATTAAATCATATATTTCAAATCATTATACAAGTATTAGGGTCATTACAGTGTATTACTACATGTATGTACTAGCGTTCATGAATTATTCTACATAATGATTAACTTTACTGATAATGATAACATAGATTGATTTTGAGTAATTGAAATGGGCTTTAATTAACTGGATCTGACTTATTAATGGGTTTTATTTAAAGAAAGACATTATTTAAAGAATTATATAAATTCACAATGAACATATTATTTCATGGTCCCAAAAAAACATTGGCAACCCACAGATGGAGAACTACCATTCTGAAATATAAAAGTTTAAAAAATACAATTTGAAATAAATACGCTATTAGATTTATCAGTCAGCTGAAATAAAGATATTGAAAGGGATAATATGCTCATCTGTGTCACATCCACCTCTACCATCAACCTTGCTTCTTTTGCCTTACTCGTGCAACAGCAGCAAAGAGGTTCTCTACTACAGCCTTTACTACAGGGCTAAATCATAGTCATGGAAGCCTTGTGTATAATGTTACATAAGAAATATAAAAGAAATACATGTAAAGTGCATAATCAGATCACTGTGGTTTTCAAAGTTTTTTTTATAAACATGCATCACATCGCATCACATCACAATCATGTGGCAATTCTTCCAATGACAAGCTTTACACAAAAAATAAAAGACAAAGCTAATTTTATTGTATATGTGTTAACTTTTACCACATCCCTACTATCAACAAACATTAAACTTGCTGTTGGGCTGGTTCCATCAAAGGTAAAGTTCATTTTACTTTATTCTGATCCTGGGGCTTCTTGGCGTTTCATCATTTTCTAACTCTACAGGATGCATGATACAGTCACACCATCCTGAAGCAACAACTGCTGGCAGCGGTCAAACTGTAAATGAATGGACGGCAAGCGAGAAGCTTATCCAAGACACATGGGTGGCAAAAATAATAATGATAATGTTTTTTTTTTAAGCTACAGTACTGTGCAAAAGTCTTGAGCCTGCTGTCATTTCTTCATAGTTTGCTTCCAAAGAGCCAGACTTTCTTGTATATTTGATTTATTTTTGAGAGATAGTTCTCCAGTTATTATTTGTTAAGCCACACAGTGAGCTATGAATCAATCAAGCATTAAAACACAGCTATCTTAAGGCATGAGCCAGTGAGAAACAGGTGCAGATGATGACAGATGATCAGGCCGGTGATTAGTATACTGGTGATGTTGAATGCTGAGTGGTTGCAACAGACGAAAGGGGAAATGAGGTTGCTGCTGAGGTTATTATATAAACAAGTAAATTTTAAATTATAGCTTTAGGCACTTTGCAGCCTGTCACAGTAAAACATTTGCTCCTGTTACTTTAATTTCATCTTAATAATTTAACTTAATTTAATATGAAGAAATGAGGGGTGGCTGAAGACTTTAGTACAGCACTGTACATCAGCATACTTCAATACCAGACAGGATTTTTCTCGCAATTTCCAAAGGAATTTTAGGCTTCCATTTTAAAGATATCAAAAGTGTTCCGTCCAGGAAGGTTAGGAAAAAAATCTTTCTGGGATGAGCCAAATATAGAAACTTGCCATCTAGACAAAAGCTTGCAATGACATTTTGGACTTTTCCTAACGAACATTTCCCTGGCAGCTGTTGCTGGTTATGTTGGCACTGTATCATGGACATGATACACCGACTCCTCCATTATTAAACCTGGGGTTAAGTGTAATTCCCTCCAGCACATGGTATGATTGTACACATGGCCAGCTTGGCACAGCAAGGCTTTTTGACAGGGTCTAGACATTTCAGCTAAACATAGTTGTTTAATGTCCTAAAATATAAGTGTGCATCATTTAAGCACCTGGTTGTCATATGTAAAAAGTTCTGTATGTGTTCCATAAACATTGCTGTAGTTGTTCAAAGCCGTAAGGAACCAAACAGGGCGAAAGACATGCATCGTGCCAAATCGATGAAGAAGCGTCATGTGAAGTATTTTCTTAAAGTTTTTTTTTCCTATACTGTAGCATAAGAAGTTGAGTTACACTCCACAATTCCCAGCCTCCTTCCTCTTCTTTTTACTTTTATCTAAGAGCACTTGTATGCTAATGAGTCCAAGCACATATTTTTTATTTTTCATGCAATAATATTGTAATTTTATCCAAGGGGGTCATAGTTAATTTTGTGTCCTAAATAAAAAAATAATAATTGCATGTCGTTCTTCCATGAGGATGTGAAATGAATTCTGGGGAATGAGAGAAAATTGGTGAGACTGAGATGAGTTCTGTCCTCCCACTGTAGTAGGCTAAGTATTTGGATGCAAATACAAACATGTATTCTGTAATATTCCTCAATGTGAATAGGATGTTTGGCATGTATTATTAAATAAATGAATATTTAAGTGAATTAGCCCTGGATTCTCTTGTTCTTCTTTAGCAGTTTTGTAGCATATGACACATTTAAGTATAAATAGACTTTTGTTGTATCTTCTCTTAAGGTGTTTTGGATGGACCTCAATGAGTAATTACTGATTGGTAATTTATATAGTTTAAATGGAAAACATGACTGAATCTTTAAGGTCAAAATAAACTGAAGTTAAAGATAATGTCTAAACACTTTAACCAATTCACATTGGAGGTATTTGGACAAAAAAATGTGCTAGAGTTGTTTTTTTTTTAATTAAAAGAAAAAAAACATGTTTACTACTTTTATGCATGTGCATAAGTATTAAAAGTCAAATGCGTGTTTTTAAGTGATGGAACTTAAAAAATAACGTTTTTGTGTTTAAAAATATTTTATTAATTACCCAAATCTGTTATAAATTATTGTTTTTTTTTTCACCTTGAGACATAGTTCAACCTGTAAGTTTGCTTTTCATGGGCGTTAATCACTATTATCTGGTTTCAAATCAATATTACAGTATTTCACTTGTTTTACATGATTCTGCAGTGACGTAATTCATCCTGCAGATGGCACTGTTACGTCACTTAATTGCTGGCGCGTTAAAGGGTGATTGATTGATTGATTGATTGATTGATTGATTGAATTTTGTCTTTGTTTAATATATTTTTATTTTTTCTGTCTACATTTTTTATGTAAGGATTGACATGAATGATCCAGCACTTAGGCTTAAAAGTATACAAGCTCTAATATCCAATCAACTTTAATATTTATTTCCACCTTAAATACTTCAAAAAATATTTAGTTTTATTTCTTTTTTAACGTGCTAAATGGGTCTAACTTGGAACATATGAATAATTATTTCATCAATTTAAACTTTAAAGTGATCCTTAAGGGAGAATTAATTTGCCAGCTGAGAAAGATGAGCTGCTCCTCTGACATTTTTTTCAGTCAAACAATGCAGTGGAAATTATTATTATTATTATTATTATTATTCCATCCATCTTTTTTCCATCCATTATTCCATCCATGTGAGCGGCACCTGAACTGGACTTGTGGGTAATTGCACTTTTCACAGCAATCCCAACAACACTGTGCATATGCACACAGTGTCACGCTGACCACCAATGTGACCCACCTACATTGTCTGAATTCAACCCTGCAGTAGCGCGGTTA
This sequence comes from Platyallabes tihoni, assembly GCA_030068045.1. Lineage (NCBI taxonomy): Eukaryota > Metazoa > Chordata > Actinopteri > Siluriformes > Clariidae > Platyallabes > Platyallabes tihoni. The sequence goes on along the minus strand of JAQQZS010000014.1, from coordinate 5,005,448 downwards.
CGTCACTGAGCGCCGCTAGTGCTGTCTTCCTCTTTATTCCGGGAACATTCTGTTCCACAATCTGCACACCGGGGGCGCGGGCACGCACATGACCCGCATGTGCCCTGAGTGCACTGTTGTCGCGTGCGAGTTTCAGCTACTGTTAAAGCTGTCACTGTAGTTTATTATAGATATTCACTAAGTACATGATATATGATTATTAAATATTGCTGTTTTATGCCGTGTGTACACATACTACAACGAATAGGATTGTTTTTAGCCTGCTTTATTAGTTAATGTAATGGTAAAGATAAATCGATTATTCGATTATGTTTAGTTAGTAAAGTGTTTCCAGTAAAACAGTCTGATGGAGTTGAAACTTCCACAGTAAAGCATGTTTATCATGTAAACAACACAGACTTATTTTTTATTACTTAATAGCAAGACAAAACGGAAAAACAAATCTGTTCTCTGTGCGTGCCTTGTCTGTTGTTTGCATATGTCCATCTGTCATATCTGACTTCTTGGATGTAAACAATTTCACTTTCCAAGAACTGTATCCTGGGGGATTACTGTGAAAAGGCTCGGGTTACACTCGTTCCCCTGGGCGTTTCCTCTCATAGGTGCATGCATGCTCATGACCTACTGCTTACTCTTCACTATACAGTTCACGTGCACGTCATAAATGCGTGTGTTCACATTCTCACATTAGACTGTTTAAGAGTATAAAATCACATTATGTATAAGAACCACATCATAATCAGAACACCGATTGTAACGTATGTGTTACTTCTAGGGGCAGTTCAGGGAGGTCAGTCACTCCCCAAACGCACACTACTGCCCTGAACACGGCATAACCCTTACGTGGTGTTTTTCTGCTTTAGCATGCACCATAAAGCACTCTTACATGCAAGTTAGGACACAGCATCCACCCTATGGTATGGTTTTTTTCCCGGGTGCGCGCGCGCGCCAGTCCAAGGCCCGTTCACCCCGCCCGGAGACCACGCGATTGGCCAGTGCGAGCCTTGTTTCCTCCGTTCGCTCGGGGGATTCCTGGTAGCGCATGAGCCAGCACGGGGGAAGCGACCAATCAGAGCGCGCCGTCGCAATGACGCCCTGGGATTCCGCGAAACTGTTTCTTTTGAGAAAGAAAACACTGCGGCGGCGGCGCGCGCTCACAAGTTTTGACGCAGTTATGAGGAAAACAAGTGAGGCAGCGGGCACGGCTTCGGGGGTCATCGACAGTCGGGAAAAAGAAAGACGTTAAAGGAACTACGTGAGATTTAGCTATTTAGACAGTGTAATACAGTAGATAGGGGTGGGGGAACAATCAGGCACGCGCGTGGGGTGGACACCACGTTTCCTGGGCGGCTCGTGTCTTCTGATAAACGTGTTGCACAAGAAGCAAAGCAACACGTTTTGCGTTTTGTTTTTTTGTTTTTCCATAAAACTCTTGTAACGTGTTTGGTATTTAAGTCGAGACGATCATGACAGATGTGGATGTTGCGCGGTCCTGCACGGACGGAGCGGACGTGGAGGCGGAGAAGGAGAGCCAGGAGAGCCGCACGCTGCTGATGGTGGCGATGATCCTGCTGGACCTGAACCGCTGCGGTGGAGTCTGCCCGAAGAGCGCGGGAGAGAGTGAACATCATCATCATCATCATCAGTCCGCGGTGAGGGAGAAGGCCCGAGAGCCTGCACGCGAGCCGCGGGGGCGCAACCGGCAAGGCGGCGACAAGAAGCACTGCTGCCCCTACGCTCGATGCGGCAAGGTCTACGGAAAGTCGTCTCATCTGAAAGCGCACTGCCGTGTCCATACCGGTATGTACAGGATGTCCTGAAGATGATTTCATAACATGATTTCATAAAGATTTTTAGTAACTGACTTGCCAGATCACACGTAATCCCTAACCTAAATCAGCACCTCGTTTATGGTAACCCTACAATTTAAGTATAAAAAGAGTATTTATATCACAATATAACGCTAACGTGTAATATGGTCTATTCACGAGACTTCCCTCAAAGAAATTTAAAGTTACGGGTAAATTCACACAATATGGCAACTCGTTGTGCCACGTGCTGAACGCATGGAGTGGGTTGTTTTTTTGTTTTTTGGAGCACTGTTTTTTTTATATATATTTATATATATATATATATATACAAAAACACATTGTAAAACAAATTCTCCTATATAATCGATTAAAACGATATATATTTAACGTCGCAGAATAACCAAAATAATTGTTTTTGTTCGTGGACACGTCATAATTTCACTCGGGATTCGTGGTTTTCTCACGCTGTAGCGCGTGTGGCAGGGAAAAGGGGCGTGACGACAGGATGAAGGGGGCGTGGCCGCAGGCTGCACGGCGCACCCGTGAGCAAAGAGAGGGCGTGATTGAACGAGGAAGGGGGCGTAACCTCATGAAGAGACACCTGGCGGTTGTGACGGAACAAAATGTTACTCCAAGATCACAACAACACAGTTTCATAAGAGGGGTGGTTTTGGCAGGACAGCGGAATTAAGTAATACAGGGGTTGCGTCATATTACCGTTATAAATGGCTTGAGACAAAACAAATCTGGTGTGTATCAATAATAATAATAATAACCTTGAATGTTTATTATTATTATTTAGAGTCATTACTCTATACAGTGCATATGGTATCCTGAAAAGACGACATCACCCTCACACACACACACTGTGCACGTGGCTTCTTTACTGAGTACCAGCTTTATGGGCTGTAATGTGCTCATAAACCAGAGATTAAAGAGTGATTATATTTATCTCCTTTGCTTGCACAGCAGATGAAGGACTTTAACCTGTCTATCCATTTATCTATTAAAATATCTTTTTTAGTCAATGTGTTAAAATATTGTCAAAGTACAACAGTGAACAGAGGAATGTAATCAGTGGCCTGATTACATTCATCCCTGCTTTTCATTTTAGAATTAACTTCCTCTAAGTAAAGACACAAAAACCATTCACTATGATTGCATTATGATACCAATGCACTCATTCCTTAAAATCCATTTTCCCTTTTCATGAAATTCAACTTCAGCCATGCCCAAGTGTGTAAGTGGCAGAAAAGAATGTATCTGTATAAAAAGGTTAACGTGCATCACTGAAGTGTGATCCACTGTTGCCAGAACAAACAAAAAAAAATCCCCAGACAGCCGTGTTCTGAACACAGTGTACTAAATCTTTCTTTCTCTCTCTCTCTCTCTCTCTCCTTGTCTTTAGGTGAGAGACCATTCCAGTGCACATGGCCCAGCTGTAACAAGCGCTTCTCTCGTTCAGATGAGCTGACGCGTCACTTCCGTACACACACGGGCGAGAAGCGCTTCGCCTGTCCCCTCTGCACCAAGTGCTTCATGCGCAGTGACCACCTGACCAAGCATGCGCGCCGCCACGACGGCTTCCTTCCCAGCATGCTCTGCAAGCCCAATGGCCGTAGGCGCCGCTCCTCACCCTCCACATGCTCCACGTCCTCTTCGGGCTCTGGAGATGCGGCGTGAATGTTAAGAACTTTTATACATATTTCTATATAGGATCTGCACACACTTCTGATTTGTACGCTGCCAGATCAAAAAATCACCTGGACCTTTTGGGACTGCATCTGGTCTGAGCTTTCGCGTTATACGTACGTGACGTGAACAAAAACGCCGACGTTTTTGCGCATATAGTTTCCTAAACAGACAGATTAAGAAGGCAAATATACAGCACATTTATGCCCCTTTCCCACATTCCTGAATTTGATAGGAACATCGTCAGGAGTTCAGTATGGCTTGTTGCGCTTAAGGCTTTACAAGCTATAAAAAAAAAAAAAAAATGTAAAATGTGATCATAAAGTTAAAAAAACAGCACTTCGTAGGAATTTACATGTGATGTAACAAATCCTAGAATCCAAAAATACACATGCTCATAATCTGGCTTTTTTCCCTTTTTCTTTTTTGGACCTGTACTTTTTATTTTGACATTCCCTTTCACTTCCTGGTCCTGAATCACCCCCCCCCCCACCCCACCCCCCACCTCCCCGCCCGACACTTCCGTGTGTTTCTGTGAACTGTAAGGCAAAGTCAAAGCTGAGCACATCCTAATCAAACGTACTTCATAAGTAAATATGGAGGTGATGTCAAGGTGCGTGTGATGTCACAGAGTAATGAGACCAAAAACCATCAGTATTTTTAATCCAGGACAATCCAGCACAGTTCAGAAATGTGGGAAAGGCTCTTTATGGTTAATGTGATGGTTAACTAGCTCTATGAAAGAACTTTAGGTGTGTAATGATGTACAACCTAGCTGCCTATACAATTATTATGATTGTAATAGTAGAGAGTAAAAATGCGTACATGTTGTAAATAAAAACGTCTTATATAAAACCACATTCGAGAACGAACCCACGTGGAATTATCGCTGTATAATTACAGAACTGATTGTCAAATACAATAATTCAGTTGCATTGGGTTTTACAATGGACAGAGTTGCAATGGATCTCAGAAATTGTCTGGGAAAAAAATCACCATTTATCCTTTGACCACTAGTAGCTAAACTATTAATACATATTCAGTATTTTAAGTTTTTTTTTTTTTCAGTTCTGCACCAGCGCTTCAGTGCTACGTCTTCCTCAAACGGCATCCTTTTTATGTGATTTTGAGCAAAGATGTATTATAATTTATAAACGGTAACAAAACTTTGCAGTGTATCTGAATATTGAGTCATCATGGAGGCGGCCATTTTGGAAAAACAGATTCTTTTTTTTTTTCCTTGCTGTTGTTGTTTTTTTTTTTTTCCTTGTTCTGGCACAAAATCATCCTGGTTTTTCGAATGAATTTGTGTTGAGTGAAATGTGTGTAATTATTTATTTTCTTTAGTAAAGATTCCCAACGAATGGTCATCTAAAATCGACAAAGACAGCAAATTAACAAACAAGGATTCACAGGCTTCTCTGGGAATGGTATTGGATGAAACAAGCCAAGTTTAAGAACTGTACCAGAATTATCTCATGTTCAATTTTACTATAATTTAGAAAACTGTTTGTGTAGCGGATTACATACTTCTGGTAATCGTTTTGCATTTTCACAGGCAGGTACATTCAGTTTCAGAGTTTTATGGCTATAAAATAACATGTATTTATGGATTAATTCCCCACTGGAATTCTTTTTTCAGTAATGTGCGTGTTGCTTCTTTAAATGAATGTTGAAGTGGAATCTTTTTTTTTTTTTCATATAGTTTATAGCATATAAATATATTGGGTTGTAATTAAGTACTCTCTTTATAGAGCCCTTGTCATGTTTTCTGATGAATTCTCGCCATTTTGATTTCTGAGTGAAATGTGTCATTGACTATACTAGCAGAACGTACAAAGAAAGTAGCATAAGCAAAGACTGAAGTAGCAATATAACGTAAAACACTACTATGGTTCATCATTTAAAAAAAATATACAACATTTGAAGACTACATTGATAGAATGCTTATAGATGTAGCTTAAAAAACTGCACCTGGCTAACTAGCATGCTAGCTGTTCTTCTGGTAGCTAGCTGACTAGCTGGACAGATAAGCACTTCCTTTAAATACTGTACGTGTTAAATGAGTTTAAAGGAAAGCGTGGCAGTTGACATGAACTTGAATCTGAAAGGAAAAGTGTTTAACAAGAAGTTAACTGATTTTGCTGACTAGTTCACACTGTAGCAAGTAAACAAACGAGCTAGCTAGCAAGTTGATAGGATTCTAGAACTCAAGAGAAAAATGACAAAAATGCCCCAAAAGCAAGTACACTCTTTCATGTACTGTAAGTACTTGTGAAATTTGGAAGTAGTCCAGGGCTTGTTTAAAATAGGTTAGAACTTTATGGATATTTCAATCACTAGTCCTGGATTTATCATTTCATGTGTACTAACTTCTTTTTTTGGTTTATTGATTTAGTGTTTTTTTTTTCTTGTTTAATGGATTTCAATAACGACAAAAACAACTTAATTTACATAATTTACTTGAAATATTCAACGCTGTGACTTAGTCTTATATATTCGATATATAAGCAACCACCAAGTGAATGACAACAAAATTAATGGTTAATACGACATGTTCTTTCAGTCAGTGTGAGGAAAGTATTTCAGCTGTCGATCACATTAGAAATGGTTTCTTCAGTATAATACTCTGAATTTATGTGCACTTTTTACAGATGTAATTTTCTATGTCAGAATTCTCTGCTTGTTCGTGCTCTTGAACTGTATAGAATGTAACAATACACTGTCTCCTCTACCGCACCATAACAACTTCATCCTCGTAACGAATGTACAGTGGCCTGAACTAACCACTGACAGATTCTCTATATTGCATTTTTTTTTTTTGTTCATGCACACCTACCACAGCTGTACATATCGACAATTATAAAACAGAATCTTGTTTTGTTTGCTTTTTTTCTTATTTTAAATTTTGCTGTATTGTTTTCAACAGAATGTGATGGTCATCTGTATTTCCAGTTCCTTTTTTTCTACTGGAAATGTAAAAATAAAAAATGTTAAAACATTACCAGAGGAAATTGCTGTGTAATTTTCAGCCTTTGCAACCAAAATGAGTTTGCTTGCTCAATCCATTAAATTCAGATTTATATTTCATAAGCATATTTTCAAACATCAAACCTTTGCCAAAAAAGTTTGCATTTGCTGTAATTTTTCTATATTCCTTTTTGTAATACAGTATGTAAGATGCTACCTAATTATTTCTGCTTAATATTTGTTACATTTTCATACACAACAAAGGCTAATACTGCTATTAATAAATCAGTGCCCATTTAATTTCTCTCTAGATCTGTGCAATAAAAACAAATGGCTAGATAATTATCTTAAAACATAATTGATTCTTATTGCAAAGTCAATAAGCAAATGCATCATGTCAATTTACTGTCACTTGCGTAAAACATAAAAATGTAAAGAACATGCTATTATAGGAAAATAATTAACTAAGTGCTAAATGCTAAGTAAAGTTACTTTTACCACCCCAAAGTTGATAAAATTTGCTTAAACTGCATGTTTTGTTACTTTTATAGAACATCAATATGGCAATTCTAACAACACGTTTGAATGGTACAAATGTTTTAAAAGTGGTATGTCCATGAATGACAATCACGGCAGAGGTGGCCCAGAGCCTACTGCAGTCATTGGCAGTTTCAATTCAGTTGTTGGCAAACTGTCTGTGGGAACTTGCGATTCACACAATCACTCACAACACCACTTGCACATTACAGGAAATCGGCTAGGAATTTCTACTCTGCTAGGAGAATTACTGTAGCAGGTGTAATAAGTATGAATTATTCATTCTGTATACTGTTTATCCTGTATAGAGTCACAGCAGTGGGCTCATGGCACTAGGCGGGGTACATCGTGGATGGGGTGACAATCCATCACAGGGCACAAGCATGCAAATACACTCACCAAAATTTGAAAAAGAGTATGCGGAGGAAACCACCAAGAACAGGGAGAAACTCCACACACAGACCCAACGCAGGATTCAAACTATGTCACAGCAGAGATTAAATATAAAATTAAAGGTCTCTCATAACTGTTATTCTGCATGAAATACTGCATGAAATTATTGCTTTGACTTGAACGCCTCTTGTATATTGGTACATAAAACCCAACCAAAACAAACCAAATGTACCTCAATGTTTTTTTCCTAATAAGCAAACTGTATTAGCTTTTCCTTCAAACTTTCTGCAGAATCATAAAGTATGATCTTGCTAATCTACAGTAATGTGAACGGAACATTATTTACTCTTGTGTAAATAGTGTTATTTAAAATTCCAGAAAATTCGGGGCATTTTAAATTTAAATAAAATGAAAACTAAAAGACTTTCAAATGACATGTATGATTATTTTATTCACAATAGAACATAGAGAGCATAACTGTTTAAACTGAATTTTTTTTTATTTTTAAGCACAAAATGAGCTAATTTCAAATTTCTAATAAAATATTGGCTCATGTCATTTGAAAGTCTTTTAGTTTTCATTTTATTGTAAATGTTATGGAACATATTGATCCTGTGTTCTGTATACTTTCCATCTATCCATCTAGGAAGCTCTGTAGTCCAACTAGGGACCATGGAGGCCAATGGGGACCATTGTATTTATTCCCATGTGTATGACCGGTGGGACGTCCAGCCAACATTCACACACTCATTCACACACTATGGGCAATTTGGAAACACCTATTAGGATAATCTGCATGTCTTTGGACTATAGGAGGAAACCCACCAAGCAGGGGAGATCATGGAAACTCCATGCACACAGACCCGTGCTAACCACTAAGCCACCGTGCCGCTATTCTATAGACTTTATATTCAAATAAACAGATTTCTCATCCAGCACTTGTGTGGCACTGATGTAGGAAGGAAGCCATTTTGATTATAATTTTAAAAACTTTGAGTGTCAGAGATTTAAAAGCCCATAGGGATGAGTGTACAGCATTCTCACATTGTACATGATCCAGAAAAAAACAAGTACATAGCCATTTTTTTATTACCATATTCATGAAAGTTTACTTCCTTTGTGATGCCACTTTAGTCAAAAAAGCCAGAATACAGCACTTCAATGGAAAATGAGAAACAGTCACTTACACCAAAGTGTTTGTATGCACTTTAGGTAGCATTTTACAGCACACTGATATTATGTGGGGAAGTTAACATCAAATAAAGATCGACCAAATGATGCTAACTAAGTGGCCTTTAAATATAGTATTTAAATATATAATAAAGGCTATATTGTATTCCATAAGCCAGTTGGATTGGATATGCATTCGGTTTTAATCGATACATTCGTCTCCAAATCATTGAACGAACACTTGCGATGGAGCTCTGAATTAGTGTAAACAAAACGCTAGACAAAGTAAAACAAAAAAAAAAAACAGTGCAACGTTTTCCATACATGCTACACGATGCTGCGTTTTTTTAGTGCGGCGAATGAACAACTAGTACAAGAAAGGAAAATCAACAGTGTCTCGGCAACATCCTTAAGCACGTTCCAATACAGCTGTCCAGGTGGGGGAAAAAAAGACAACAAACATAACATGATAAGTACAACATGAAAGCAGGTAGGTACTACAGCTGATAAATTGGCGCTAGCATCACCAAGTATTTTATGCACAGTTAAATTTTTTTTTTTTACCTCCAATTGTACAGTCATTACACAACGTCCACCAGGAGGTTTAACACAATCTCCTCCCAGCTAACTAGCGTACAGAGCGCCCTACCATAGGAGGACGCTACCAATAATAATAGTCACAACATTAATTATTATCGCAGGTATATGTTGGGGTTGTGTATATGTGTGTGTGTGTTTGTGTGTGTGTGTGTGTGTCTGTGTGTGTTCAGGATTTCCTGTACGCCATTTTGATCATAACATTACCTGTACATTTCGTGCCATAACATGGATTAAATGTCTTTATTAGGGTACAAGAAGGAGAGAAAGAGAGAGGGATAGAGATAGAGCAAAACAGTGGGGAAGAGGAAAAGAAAGAGAGAAATTTTACTGGATCTGGCAGGCAGATGAAGACGTGGCTTGGCAGCACATGCAGGTTGGATTGACCGATTTTGGAGGGATGAGGTCAAGATCTTCATCGTCAGGGATCTCGTCCAGCCTGTATCCGTCCTTCAGCAGCTGGATGTTCAGGTCCTGGTTTATTTGCTGTGGAGGAAAGTAACTTCAAACTTAAGTTCAAGTTCAGTTATATTAATTGTAATTAGAATTGGATAAAGTACATGTTAGAGGCACAAAAACAGATGTTGTGTCTGACGTGTCATTATCTATATCAAACCTGTATCGTCTCCTATTTAAACCACACTGCCCAGCCAAAAAAAGAAAAAAAATCGCAAGCTCTAATATTTCATTGGATTACAACACTGACATTTTGATGAACTTATGCAATGCCACAGCATTTATTTCCACATTCACATTAATTTCTCTACATGATCTTGTATTGCTCATGGGAGAGTCGGACCACTGCGTAAAATCTTCTCCAGTACTCAGGGTAAATCTGGACTCAACAGACCACATGATATTTTTGTAATGCTCCACAGTCTGTTCTTTATGCTCCCTAACAAACTGAAGTCCTTTTTTCCAATTAACCTTACTGATAAGTAGTTTTCTTAAGGTTAAACAGCTGTTTAATCCTTGAGTTCTCTGCACACTATGCATGTGGAAATAATCTTACGTTCAATATTAAACACTGCTGTGAGTTCGCTGGTGTTTTTTTTGTTTTTGTATTTATTTTACAATGTGATTTCACTATGCTCCCCCGCCCCCCCGATTTTCTCCCTAATTTAGTCGTGTCCAATTCCTCCCCATCACTCCACATTAAGGCTACTACCACCACTCAATCGGGAGGGCCGAAGACTATCACGTGTCTCCTCCGAACCATGTGACGCCAGCCGACCACATCTTTTCGAACTGCTTATTCACGCATCGTTGGGGGCAGCGTAACACACTCGGAGGACAGCGCTATCCGCTCCTTCCACTTGCGTGAGCTCACAGACTGGCTGTATTGGCTGTGAGAGCACCAAGTACCTCTTATCCCTCCCCTCTGAGAGAGCTCGGTCAATCAGCTCTCTCTAGGCCTTCGGCTGCGAGAGGTTACAGCATCACCCAGTCCACCACTATTTTTTCAATCAAGATGCAGGAAGAACTTAATAAGGATGTATTAACAATTACATTGACCAGATAATGGTATAACTAACACCTCTTAGGGACTCCAAACATGAGCGCAGAAGGGAAAGACTGAATTGCCATTCTGACCGAGTTGTTATTCTGGTGTCACTGCAGTGTTGCTACATCAGTGGAGTTCTCACAACAACCTCTTCAGGCTGGTGCGGTGACCATGGTAGGTCCATACCACGTTGTAGAAGACCACAAGATGGTGTTAGGTTCTTGTGGTGCTTACCGCACCAGGCATGCAGCAGGTTGTCAGACTGTCTATGACATGTACAATTCCTCACACTATCACTTTGTGATGAAAAGCACTGCGTGCTTCCCGGTAATTACACCAACCCTTCAGACACAGTGACAACATAGTAATGATAAGTGCCTGCTAAGAGACATAGTAATAACTTGGTTTGATCTAATTGGACCTGGCAAGCATTCAATTATGGGCATTATTGGAAATTAGTGTCAACATAATAGACGCATTGAGAACCTGACAGAGATCTGGACGTTCACATTTATCCATTTTGACCCTATCCCTGCTGCATTCTCTGATATTCTCTACATATTTAGTTTTAATGTTGACAGGGTGGAAAAGTTTTTTCACTGTGAGTCAGATTTTTTAAAAAGTAAAATTCCTGCTGAGATGATTTTTTTTATAGCATGAGAAGACACGACACAGTTAAAAAACGTCTCGGGTTACATCGCTGTAACCCTGTTCCCTGATAAGGCGGGAACGAGATGCTGCGTGAAAACGCTATGGGAACCATTTGTCATGTTGCCAGTTGTGAAGCATGTGTGTGCAAACACGCCAAATTTTGGCTATATATAACCTCGGTCAGGTGACGTCATCTGATTAGATGCAGCTGGAGGTTATAAATACTAG
>JAQQZS010000014.1:4945337-4959012 GCA_030068045.1 Platyallabes tihoni | reverse complement strand
CTCCATCCCATTGTCACACGGGCGGTCCACTAACAATTTAGTCCTACTTACAAACCCACCTTTTCTTCTGAAATATTTTTTTGAAAAATTTTTACTATCAGCACCACAATTTTATTGGGGGCTTCTCTGGGCCCCCTCTCAGTCATGGGCCCCAAGAATTGTCATCCTTTACCCCCCCTTTACAGCGCCCCTGGTGCCAGTAATAGGAGTTACAACAGTAGAAGTAGTGGCAATAGTCATAGTTACAGTACAATGCTGTTAAAAACTATTTGTTACCCTCCTGATTATAACTTTTTTGGCATATGTGTCACACTTAAATGATTGAGATCATCAAAAAAAATTTATATTACACAAAGTTAACCCGAGTCAATACTAGTGGCGGCTGGTGCAAAAAAATGGGGCGCTAACAAAATAAAAATTAAACTTTTAATAATCGTGTGTAAATAGCAATAAGAAGTGCTGGAAAAGCACCGGATGTAAGCTTGGCCGTGATCACTTGACTGCTGCTTAATTAGGAGATCAGGTCGATCTGGTCCAAGCTCTTTAACTTTTTTCTTTCTTCATCCGATCGCCGTGCGAAGGGGTATTTTAGCAAAGAAATTACAGAATTTTCTCTCATATTTAGCCCAAATATACTGCTCAAAAAATTAAAGGGAACACTTAGTCCTAGTTTGACTTGAATGCCTCTCATTTTGTTCAAATCAAACCAGGACAAAGTGTTCCCATTATTTTTTTGAACAGTATATTAAAAACAATATTGATTCTCTAAGAACAAAAGTGGGAGGGTTCGAGGCGCACAGTGCTGAGCACCAAGGATGTTTTGAAAAAATCCAATTAGAGCTCAACAAATCACATGCTTTTAAAAAATTGACATGCCTACATTCTGTAGACGCTCGTTTGTCGAACACAAATGAACGTGACACATTTTAGATTTTTTAAAATTGTAAATAAATTATATTTAAAAAATACAGCGGAATATTGTGACTAAATGACTTTATTTCATTATTGAAATAAATAATTATGTTAAATAATTACATTTTAAAGTAGCATTCTTCTCTGCCTAACTTTAAGGGGGCGGCGCCCCAGCTCCCCTTATTGACTGGCTGCCACTGGTCAATACAAAAATGCAGTTTTTAAATGATGATTTTATTTATTAAGGGAAAAAATCTGTCCAAACCTGCCTGGCACTATGTGAAAAAGATATTGCCCCCTAAAACTAATAATTGTTTGGTGTTGTTGACACCAATAATTGCTTGGTGTCAACAACTTGAATCAAGCATTTGCAATACCTGGCAATGAGTCTTTCACCTCACTGTGGAGGAATTTTGGCCCACTCTTCTATGCAGAATTGTTTATATATAGCCACATTAGAGGGTTTTTTTTGTTTTTGCATATGAGATTAGATTTAAGATTTTTTAGTATTAGATTTAAGTCCAGTCTTTGACTAAGCCACTCTGAAACCTTAATTTTTCAAATCATTCTATCACTACCACCATTGTGTTTGACTGTTCGTATAATTTTTTTAAATGAAGTGCTGTGTTAGTTTTACGCCAGATGTAACGGGATGCACACCTTCCAAAAAGTTCGACTTTTGTCTCACCGTTCCACAGAATCTTCGCCCAAAAGACTTAAGGATAATCAAGATGTGTTTTGGCAAATGTGAGACAAGGCTTTGTGTTCTTTTTGGTCAGCAGTGACTTTCACCTTGGAACTCTTCTATGAATGCCATTTTTGCCCAGTCTCTTTCTTATTACCACCAAACAACACTGACCTTAACCGAGGCAAATGAGTTCTTTAGATGTTGTTCTGTGTTCTTTTATAAACTCCTAGTCGTTCGGCTCTGAAGTGATTTTGGGAGGCCGGCCACTCCTGGGAAGGCTCACCACTGTTTCAAGTTTTTTTTTTTTTTTTTACATTAGTGGATAATGGCTCTCAATGTGGTTCGCACCGCACAGTGGTTCTCACTGTGAGTCCCAAAGCTTAGAAATGGCTTTGTAACCCTTTCCAGACTGGTACATGTCAATTACTTTGTTCTTAATTTCTTTAGATCGTATCATGATGTGCTGCTTTTTGAGATCTTTTAGTGTGCTTCACTTTGTCAGATAGGTTCTAGTTTAATGATTTATTGATTCTACAGGACTGGCAGAAATCATGGCTGGGTCTGGCTAGTGAAATTTAAGTCAGATTTCCAAAAAAAAAATTGTTAATCACAGGTTTTTCATAATTTGTGTGGAGGGGTACTCAAAGACGCTTAGGTTATCTTTGTGTAATATATATTTTTTGATCATCTGAATCATTTAAGAGTGTCAAATATGAAAAAGAAAATCAGGAAGGGCAAATACTTTTTCATGACATTGTATAGCAGTAGTAGTAGTAATAGTAGAAATAGTATTACTAGATATAGCATTATTACTATATTAATATAGTAATGTAATATTAATATACTATAGTAATGCAGTGTATTGTAGTGGTAAGAAAAAAATATTGCATTAATAGTAATAGTAATAGAAATGGTAATAATATATAGTAATACATAATAGTAGTCATAGCAACAGTGGTGTTGTAGTAGTAAAGTTTGAAGAGCTCTAATAGTATTAGTAGTAACATTTGATGCAATAGTGGTTGTAGTAGCAATAAAAATAGTAGTCGAATAATAGTTGTAATAGAAGTATTAGCAGCAGTGCTAGTAGTGGTTGAAGTTATGGCAGTATCAGCAGCAACTGTCAAAGTACTAGTAATATTATTGTGCATAATGATAATATAGTGTTAGTGATAGGAGGAGTAATAGTATCAATAGGAATATTACTTCTAATAATAATGATAGTATAAGTAGTGGTAGTAGTAATATTGTTTCATAAGATTGCAGTTTGCTTAGTCACCTGGTTGATCCAGTCATTGTAGGCAGACACGCGGGTGAAGACCGTGGGTTTCTTCTCATAGTTGCAGCCGAGGCCTGAAACAAAGCTGGCGATGCCATGCACTTCCCACAGACCCTGTGCGTTCTTACAGTTGAGAGGACCACCAGAGTCACCCTGCAGGACAGAGGACCACAATATCAGCTCACAATAAAATTCCAGAGACTGGGACTTACTGCTGTCAATTCATATTATGAGCCAAAGCAAAAGAAGACCACTGCATGTCTGGATGGTTAGGATATGTGTGGATGGCGTATTAATGGATTAAATAAAAATTCTCACACACTCCCATTCCGACATTGATGTTAATCTTTACTGAAAGCACAGTAGAAAGAAATATTGAATGCTGTCACTTACATTGCAGCCAGCGACGACACCGTCACCGCCAGAGCACAGCAGAGTGTCTCTCAGGCCAATACCCCACCAGTCAGGTTTGGAGCAGGTGGCATGGTCAACAACGGGCATCAGAGCCTGCTGCAGCTTATCAGCGATGGGACCTCCAGCTGGAACACACCACAATGCAGTCTGAACATTGAATTCATAATGCTTAACAATTCCTAAGGCTCTGTACATACAAACAGTTGGCCAAAATTAACCCTTGGGGTAGTAGTACGACATTCAGTTTCATGTCTTAAAATAAACCAGTGAAACCAGTGGGTTCAAAATTTGATGATTGCAACAATTCCAACATGAGCTCATGAATAAATACTTAAAAATTTAGACACTCAAACTTACTAGAGAGTCTGCCCCAGCCGCTGATGTAGCAGGGGTAGTTGTTGGGAAGAATGGTACCAGCAGGAGGCAAGCAGGTCAACTGAACAGCGTCACTCAGGGTCACATGCTCAGTGAGTTTAATCAGAGCAACGTCAAACCTGAATTCACATTCATGCAAATCATATAATTTTTTACACATGAGTTTTTACTCTGATGCTACTCTTATTACCTGACCAAGAGACTACAGTAGAATGAGGATATGAAACTACAAATTACGTCATCTCACCCCAGAGCTACGAAGATGGGGTTCCACCTCTCGTGAACGATGATCTTCTCGGGAGTCATGGCTTTGGATTCGGCCTCCTCTTCCACCAGGTTGTATTTCCCCACATACACGCGGTAGGTGTTCTTTTGGCTGTGACAGACGAGGGCAAAACTTTAAACATAGTCCAGTTGCAGTGCTGTCTTACAGAATCATACTGTAAACATCAACAAGGAAGTTAACAGTGAAGTAACATCAAGTCATACTTGATACAATGAGCAGCAGTCATCACCCAGTTGGTGGCGATCAGAGATCCTCCACAAGTGTGTCTCCACTCATCATTGCGGAGGTACTGCAGAGAGATCTGTGAAGAAATAAAAAATAATAAAAAAAGATATTTGCATGTCTAGACCCAAAGAATAAAGGAAAAACAGAGAAAAACAAAGAAAAGACAGCATGATTACCTGCCAGGGCCAGCTATGAGGAATGGCATCCACTCCATTGACCACGCGGGTGGTCAGGGGCTGGATGGCGGGAACACCGCACCCCAAAGCTAAAGCATCAACGCAAAGAATTGTGAATGCAAAGCAAGAACATCATGATGCAACTCTAAATGTTTGGTTAACACCTGTCCAGATGTTAAAGCTGCTTACCGCCAGCGATGAACACCGATGCCAGAACAAACGACAGCATGTTGACTTGATTCTGCTGACTCTTACACGTCGAGACGATTTATAAATCCTTCCTGTCGCAATAAAGCTACACCCCAATTCTAAAAAAAGTATAGGTTTGTCCATCACCCATTGGTTAAAAGGATAAAAAAAAATTTTTGTGTAAGGCTGTGTCAGGATTTGTGCAGCTGGTTTCCAGAAATTAATTCTCACGGCCTTCATACACCTACTTACCATTAGATTATTAATTCGGTGATGTTGAAATGCCATATTTTGCCAAGGTTAGTGATCATGATTGACTACTGCTGGTAGCTGCTCTGTACCAACCTACAGTACAAACGCATTGTTTAACATCGCTCATTGGATTGATAAGCACTCAAAACAATAGGAAAAGCAGAAATCGTCTTGGAGCCATTTCTAAACAACTGCAGACTCCAAAATTATTCCCAACAGTTGTCCCTAAGTACAAGATATTGAGAATTGGAGCGACTCTTCCAAGGTCCGAAAGAAGATCTTGGACTGAAAAAAGTCCCTGCTACAAAATCTCCTCCTAAAGTTTGCAGCTGAACACATGAACAAAGAAAAGTCTTCTTGAGGAACGTTTTGACCAGGACTGGTGCATTGCACAAAGTGAATGGAATAATGAAAAAGGAGGACTGCCTGAGATGATCTTAAATCATCAGCTAGATGGTCATCAATTAAATGTTCTCATGCCAAGAAACCAAAAAATTTAATTGAGTACACCCACTTCTGCCAAGAAAACTGATCAACCCAAGCTTGTAGATGGCTACCAAAACTATCTACACCGACCAAATATTAGGTTCTAATATATATATATATATATATATATATATATACACTTCTGAGAACAACTGAACTGCTTTTTATTTTTCCCCAAAAGTCATTTTGGTACATTATCTGGGTTAAATCAGGTCAACATATGCCACTTTCTCATGTAAGGTCAGTTGGTCTGTATTTGCATGTAGTTATCTAAAAATGGAATATCACATATATTGCTCAAGCAGCTGTTTACAATGTGGAATTGTACTGTACCTTTCCCCTGAATTAACTTGTTTTTGCTCTATATTTCTAAAAGTACAAAAGCTAGATAATTAACTGTCTATGGTCCTTTTGTGTGGCCAAAATTTATGGATGATTCGGTAGGAAGAAAAACCTAACTGGAGAACGTACAGTCAGGTCCATACATTTTGGAACAAAGATACGGTTTTTGGCATTTGGCCTTTGTACACCACCATGTTAAATTTTTTAATGGAATACTCAATATGTGATCAAAGAGCCAATACTTTCTGCTTAAGTTGAATGAGTTTGACAAAAGTGTGGCATTAATCACTTGAGAATTACTGAGATATACAACCCACATTTTGGGGGATTATAAATAATGGAACAAATAACAAGCAGTTGTGTTCCCTCACTACTCCATGACTAATCAAGCAGATACAAATAAATGAGAAAAAAAATGTTTCAATGCAAGTGAAAAATTGTCATCATTAGACTAAAAATAATAAAAACAGAGAGATGGCAAAAACATTGCGATTGGCCGATACAACAGTTTGGAACATTCTCAAAACCCTGGAAGACAACTACTGTAAAGTGGATGACCACATAATTCTGTTCATGGTGAAAAAGAACCGTCGAACATCTAGCCAAGTCAAGAACAGTCTTGAAGAGATAGGAGTATCTTTGTCAAAATCTACAGTCAAGAGACAGCTTTATAAAGTAAATACAGACATGTTACATCAAGGTACAAACCACTTTTTTAAAATTACTTAAAAAAAAAAAAAAAAAGGCCAGAAGACTTTGTCAGATTCTTTGGACCCATGAAATCAAGATTACCTTGTACCAGAATGTTGGAAAGATATGCATGTTTATTGATGATCTGACTGCTGATAAAATAGCATGATGAATTCTAAATTGTATAGAGCTATACTCTGTAAAACTGATAGGATGCTGGTTCATATTGCAGATGGATAATGACCCAAAACATACAGTGAAAACTACCCAAGGAAACAAAATGGGATATTTTATTACAAATCATTTGTATAGTGTTTTTAACTGTGGTCATTGTTGCAAAAAACCTTTGCTGAATCAACTGAAAATTATTGAGATGAGTATAAAGTGTGTGAGAAAATATGTGAGTCAAAATGATCAGATTGATATTCAGAGGTATATTTTTCACTGGCCAAGTCAGACCCCTAATTTCAACACTATAGAGCAGGCTTTTCACTTACTGAAGACAAGAATGAAGGCAGAAAGACACACAAACAAGCAACACCTGAAGGCAGCTGCAGTAAAGGCCTGGCAAAGCATCTCAAGAGAGGAGACACCGCATTTGGTCATGTCAGTGGGTTCCAGACTTCAGGCAGTCATTGGATACAAAGGATTTTCTTTATCTTAGTATTAAAGGCAATCCTTATGTTTATAATTACTGTATGTAAATTTTCCCATTATTTATGAGCGTTTAGCACTTGAGTCATTAATTCAAATCAAAACATTTCTCCAAAGATTAGACGTTCATATATGGTGAAACTCATGTCTACCTTTTACATTGTACACCTGTGTACAGTACATTCAACGTGACATCTCAGTAACAAATCTTCCATGTGGCACTATAAGCTAAAGTTTTTATTATTTTTTTTATTTTTTATGCTTGGATTGTTTTATTGCATTTAATCATTTCTTCAACCCCCACACATAGACCAACCACTGTACTTGCAACATACACAAGCTTTCTGATTTAATATAAGGAAAGATGGTAAACATTTTCTATTAAATAGGAGCTTACATAATTTCTGGCTGATACTGGTACCCTCATGTGATAAAATTTACATTTAGTTAGTCTCCCACATACACTGAAGCAACCTTTATTATATTATGTACACTGCACCGGGAACTGTTAAAGATCCTATCGCGTAAGCTAAGATTTGCAGGATTACAGACCTACCTCTTAGATAAAATAGTACAATTTAGTGAGGATGTGAAGGAAGGCAGGAACTGCACTGATATGCTCATGCCCTCTAGAGGTTGTAGTGAGAAAAACAGCAAAAACAATTCAGTCCTGTTCCTGATGCGCAAACCTATGAGTAAACAAGATGTCTTTTTTTTTTTTTTGGTGATGTTAAAAGGTAAAATCAGTTTTATGAAAATCAGAAATTGATTATGATGACTTTCATTCTCCATGATACAAAAATTGCACAGATCCACCACGGTTAGTTTTCACTGGTCTAGTTTTTGTATGACAAACCAACATGGAGAAGAGAAGGTTTCCTCCTTCTATGCAGTATCCTACTTTTTTATTCCGAGTCACCTCAAGCATAAAGTTTAATCTGCTCATTATAAATAACCATAAACATTATCCCCATCTATAATTCTGTAACAGAAAAACATTCAACGACTTATTAAACATAATGAACCAATATATTGTATTGGTGTCCTACATTTTATCCATTTAGTTACCTTAAATGTTGTAAAATATCCAGAAAGAAAAAAAGTTAGGCGGTATCACTTTACAGTCATTCTCTTACCAAGCTGAGACTGGAGACTCCTTCCAAACATGCCATATAAATACAGTACATACATGCCCCCTTTAGCAACAGTGTATTACCCGAACCAGTCATTTGCCTTAAAGACAATTTATCCAACTGTAATTGAGAATTTAACAGTGCTGAAGTATAACTTAGGATAATAAAAACATTTCTTGTATTTCTGAGCCATAAATGTAGATCGAGAAATCAACACTGCTTAATTTGTTTCATTATTATTCGTTTTTATTATTAATTAATAATAATAATAATAATAATAAAATATTTGTACCTTTGTACAAAAAGCAGTGCTACAATGTACACTTCTACAATCAGTGTTGACTGAGACAGTGGCACAGTGGCATTAGTGCATTAAAATTATTACCATCATCATAGTATTGTCAAAATCCAAAATGATCTTGTTTCCCTGCAAACATATCTGCTGAAAAATTGCATGAATTCATCCACATGCTTTAATGCAAATACTCACATTTGCACATAATAAAAATGTCTTTGTTTTTTAAATATTAAAGTAAATGATGGCACTGTGAGTTTGTAACAGTTACAGTCTCTTATTAACTTGAGTGATTAACCTTGTGATCGTTTGAAGAAGCAATTTTCTATTTCATGACATCAACCACGACAGACGTGAATACTTTTTTTCCCTGACTTTTTAAAAAAGCCAGACATACATGATTTAGTACAGCATCTTTAAAAGGCACACATTGGCTTCATTAGTACTGACCTATATAATCATGTTTTAACAGTAATATTGCAGTTTTATTTCCTGACAGATGTGAGGTAGGCGTTCCAGAACAAGGCAATCAGGTTGGCAAACAGCACCCGATACTGTAGAGACAAAGAGAGAGAGAGAGGGGGAGAGAGAGAGAGAGAGAGAGAGAGAGAAAGAGGGAGAAAGAGGGAGAGACAGAAGGACAAGAACTGAATCCTGTTTTGGATTGCTTAATAACATTTATTAGAAAAGCTCCTGTGGCACTGTGTCAATACTGCTGTAGACCTCAGGAACATAATTTACCCAGAATGCACTGTGATGTTAAATTTCGATTATAAAGGAGTTCCTGGGAGGCCAGCTTTTCAGATGTGAAGCAGGCCGGCAAATCATGACTCTCATCATGGCATACTGAGAAAATTTTCTACCTTGACGGAACCCAAGCACTAGTGAAATGTTGGGATATAAGTGCATTGGTGTAGCAGAGGATTATACAGAGAAATAAAGGGAGTTTTTACTCTCGTAAACTGTGCTCTGGTATTCTGCACAATCAAAAGTCCCTCATAAAAGTTAAAAGTTAAAATGTCTTTTCTCACAGTATATAAAAGAATCCATTCATATCATTATATCGAAGATGATGAATATCTGAGTGGCTACTACTTTTTGGTTTCAGACTCACCTGCACAGGCACGTAGTTAATGTTGATGAACTGAAATGGCGTCCAGACTTTCCAGTTCATCTTGAGAGCAGGCCAGTATCTTGCCTTTAGCTTATCCTGAAGGTCAGAGTGTGTCTTACCCTAGAACGAACAGGCAGAATTCACAGTTAAAACAGCAGGAGGCTATGTAGGGCATGTCTTTAGTCTTGTAAATGCATAAGGGTGTAGCACAATATAGTGTATTAGCACTATTTACTGAAAGGAAATAGAGACATAACTGGGTGTGCACTGTGTAACTAAGCTCTAGTATATTATTGAATTTAGTCGAATTAGCCTAAGGTCTGTGTGTCAGTGTTTCATACTTCAGTACAGTGGTATAATGTCTAGATCAGGACAGAGTGGAATCCTGATCGGTCTACTTTAACACCTGGGACAGTCTACCTCCAAAGTGTTCATCACAGCAAAGAAGAAGAGGAGGAAAGCAGGGGCGAAGATGAGTCGCTCCAGGAGCAGGCACTTCAACAAGGAGAACGGGGCCGTGGCTGGAAACAGGAGCTCAAGCAAGTTGTAGAAGTAATGACTAAATGGACCTGTGATAACAAGCCTGAAAACATTCAATCACATAAGTACATTATATACTGAGACGGAATCCAATTTTTTAACGCAGCTTTCTTGGTAGATTTTTTAACTTAAAAACAATCCATTGTAGTACTGAGCGTTCTGGTTTAGGATAAATAAAGAGCATGGTTAAAGAGTGTTAATTACTGATGCAATAACCTCAACAATTAAACGTAGCAAAAGAAGGATTTCTATTTTTTAAATGATGTCCTACCCGTATACAGCGAAGCGGAGGGGACCATAAATATCCACCTCTTTCCCCGACTGACCTTCTTTCCGCTTTTTTTTAGACTCTAACACTTGAGAAAGCAGGTTTCCCAACGCAGACAGAACAGCACTGAAAAAAAACACACACAACACATAAACCTTTTTCACATTTCATTTAAAGAATAACTTCTTTCATCCTATTAAATAAACCTTAAACATTACACTAAACAAGACTTGTGTTAAGGGCTTGTATAAAGCTTTAATGTAGACTTGTTGGTTTTCTTGGTCAAGAGCTTAGCAACAAACAATCTTACTAGCTAGCGTTAGCTACATGGAATCATGTTAGAGACGAAACTTGCACTAGCTTGAGCGCTAATCCCTTACACCCACTAGCTACACTAGCATGTACATTTGGTAAAATATAAAGCATTAGTTTTCCTTTTCCACTGCTTAACATTTAACTTAGCACAAACTTCCATACACTATCTACAAGTTAGCTTCATAATGTTTATCCCCAAATAAAAACAAGCTAGTTAAAAAGCTAGCAAGAGAAAATAAGGTATCTAAATACCTATAAGGTATATAAATATGCTTTCCTGCCTCCAAAAAACTAAACATTAAAAAATGACAATATATTTGCCATACACAGTATAATATGCAGTAAAATGCAATTACAACTGCCTCTAACCTTAAAAGAAGGATTTCTCTGCAAGTAATTAATTGGTCTGCAGAGTACAATTAAATAAATAAAAATGTAAAATAAAAGTAATAAGAATATGAATTAAAAAGTGGATAAAGTGTGCAAATAAAACTTTTCCTTTACTCAGTAGCTAGCTAAAATATATATTTTATTTATACCCTACATGGGTATTTCATTTTGGTCAGAATTAAGGAGCTAACTTTAAGCTTTTCCCTTTGTTTTCCGGAATCTGAGTATACTCTAGAAGAGCAGTAAAATTAATTCTCATACACAGGAGAGATGATCTGCCCTTCTGTAGAAATACTCAATACTCTGTTAGTATTAACCCTTTTATCACACTTTTATTTTTTCAGCAGTCAGTACAGCAGGATGAAGAAACCAATGGTGTTGTTAGTCTTTCGGCTGCTGCCACTGAGCGGTCGCCTCAGCAGATCATCCATAGATGATCATCCAGCGGATCACAGTGGCTAGTAGTCATGGGAAGTTTGAATCATTTTAGTGACTCGGTTCTTTGAATCTCATTCATCAAAATGAACGAATCTTTTTTTGAGTCATTTAGTTCTTTTGATCAGAAATAAAATAAAATATTATATTTTCAATAAACAGACCCCCAAGATGTCTACATACACAAATTTTGACTATAGTTCCAGTAATTAAAATATTACAATGCAGCTAAGGACATATTATAATAAACAGAATGAGCAGCTCTCATCTTCTGGTCCGAGTCGTTCGTTCTTTTGAATCTATTGCACAGCATAGTGTTTATGGGAGTCACGTGATAATAAGAAACTAACGATTCGGACCAAATGACTCAAAGGTAACTACTCATTTCTTTTTCCAGTATATAACCTACGGAGGCTTGCCAATGCTTTGCGCATGCGCGCCCAGTAGAAAATTTACGAATCATTCTCCGAGACTACTCGTTCTTCTGAGTCATCAAAAAGAATGAATCGTTCATGAACGACCCATCACTAGAGGGGTAGGGTTTGGGCTTTGGGTGGGACCTGAACCTGGGCCTTCCTCATGACAGTGAGAAACCTACCACTGAGCCCACGCTGGATGAAGAAACCAAAAAAAAAAAAAAGTGATGCCTATATTTGCCTAATAGTCTTGGGGATAATCAAGATGTTTTTTGGCAAATGTGAGACGAGCCTTTGTGTTCTTTTTCTTCAGCAGTGGCATTCACATTGGAGCTCTCCCCATTGATACCATTTTTGCCCACATGGCACTGAGGAACACTGACCTTCACTGAGGCAAGTAAGGTCTGCAGTTCTTTAGATGTTGTTCAAGGTTCTTTTAGTAGCTCGTGGATGAGTCATTGTTGTGTTCTTGGAGTCATTTTGGTTGGCCGGGCACTCCTGGGAAAGTTCACCACTGTGTCATGTTTTCTCCATTTGTGGATAATGGGTCTCAGCATGGTTTGATGGAGTCCCAAAGCCCTATAAATGGATTTGTAACTCTTTCCAAAGTAATAGATTTAGTTTCTCTAGTGTTCTTGAATTTCGTCTTTAATCTTAGTTATTATAGCATGCTCCACTTTCTCAGACAGGTTCAATTTAAGTGATTTCTTGAAGTTTTCACTCTGCTTGCCACAAAATGTGGCTAATCACAGTTCATTCATGATTTAGCAAGGGGGGGAAATACTTTTTCACATAGGGTAGGTTTAGGCAGATTTTTTCCCCTTGCATTTTGGATTTCCCTGTATTTACTATTTATGGTCATCTATGCACGCTATTAATTTTATTATGATTATTTGTTATTTGTTTGATGATCTGAATCCTTTTAAATGTGACAAATATGCAAAAAGAAAGAAAGAAAGAAAATCAGGAAGGGGCAAATACTTTTTCACAGTACTGAAAAGGAGAGCAAACAAACCTGGAGTGCAAAGATCTTTCTGTCACATGCAAACCTGGTAGAAAAGTTAATACATAACATGCTGTGCACATGGATGTTTCAGAGTTTGGATCAGTGACCTGATGTGTCAGTGTGCATGATTTCTATTAACTTTAGACTGTAATTAGATAATAAACCTACGTGGGCTGGTTCAGCATTAGAGCTGACAGTGAACGATAAACATTACAGTTAGAAAATAATCATGCAAACTGACCTTGTAACAGATTTAGTGAGGATCGGATATTTCTTTAACAAGTGTAAATACTGCTGCAGTAATCTGGTGACGAGAGCCTGGTCTCGGATCAGCACACTGTGTGTGGGCATGACGGTGATTACTGGTTATTACTTCCTTAGTTCACAGTGAGAATGAGAGCCGCTCACACACTGTCCTCACTCTGAGCGACCCAACCCGTGTGAACAAGAGGCGGAGCGGGGTTGCCATGTCTGCGTCCCAAAACTCAGCTTTACAGTTTACAAAGGTGTACTGGGGGGAAAAGTGGGGTCAGTTCTTGTAAATTGTTGCTAAATTATATCAAAAGACGAAAACCTGAAAATTAGGGATATCAATATCAATAAAAAAAGTTAGTTCCAACCAAATAATCTGATTAGACGAGAAGCGATCCATGAGTGCCGATATAGAGCATAACATCACTGAGATTCAAGATTCAAAGAACTTTCGTTCAAGTTCAAGTTCAAGTTCAAAGGCTTTTATTGTCATTTCAACCATATACAGTTAGTACACAGTGAAACAAAACAACGTTCCTCCAG
>JAQQZS010000014.1:4907827-4921393 GCA_030068045.1 Platyallabes tihoni | reverse complement strand
AAGGAGCGCGTCTCATTAATCCGGCAGAGAATGAACTAAGGCATGAGGCGTCAGTCTGTAGTTATATAGCGCCACTCGGTGGTAAAACCCAAATGCTGTCGCTGAGCGTGGCGACGGTAAAACGAACGCTCCGATTAGGTAACCACTGTATATAAACACGGCTAGATTATCTACACAGTCGAAGTGCTAAGAGCTTGTGATGATGTATAAACACGGAGCTGAAAGGATGCCCCTTCCGACATCTTTATTATCTCGCTTGATGTTATTTATTTATTTATTTATTTTCCCCTTCAAAAGGCTCCCGAGGTGATCCGCATGCAGGACCCGAACCCTTACACCTTCCAGTCGGACGTGTACGGCTACGGCGTGGTGCTGTACGAGCTCATGTCCGGCACGCTGCCTTACTCCAATATCAATAACCGCGACCAGGTGAGAGTCACACCGTCACTTCTATCTACAGGGTACAGGTACAAGGATGTGGTGGTGGTGGCAGCGAAGCAGAGTAACGAGGAAAACAGGAAGATATTAACATTACATTGTTATTGTTTGTGAACTATGTTTACGGTTCTGTAGAATTTCAGATGTCGAAGTATACTGTATGACGTGCCAGAATTGAGACGTCACAGTAACATCTGACTGGTTTTCCCAGACCACCACATGTTACACGTCCCTCATTTACAATCTGTTATCGACATGATCCTTGTTCTGATCTCGTTTTCTTTCCCTCCAGATCATTTTCATGGTGGGTCGAGGCTACCTGTCACCAGACCTCAGCAAGCTGTACAGTAACTGTCCAAAGTCCATGAAACGTCTTATTATCGACTGTCTGAAATTCAAACAGGATGAAAGGCCGCTCTTCCCTCAGGTGTGAACAAACGTAGTGTTGAGTATATCGGAAAATTAAAGCAAATCTATAAATTCTAACGTAGGCACCGGCTGCTGCTTCTTCTTCTTGCATCGTTCAGCCGTTCATCGGTCATCAGCTTTGCGTGAAAATTTTTTATTGTCTTAGGGCGTAGTGTTGCATTCCTCGCACGCCACTGTCTCTGCACAACAACAATAGAATTCCACATTTCATAGCGAGCAGCGATCTTACTGTAGCTCGTTCCTGAACAGTCGAGCGGTCGACCATCTTCGTTCACGTCACATGTGCTGCCTCTTGCGGCTGAAATCCTATTTACTATCGTCTATTTAGACACTCTTTCCATCATGACTCGTTAAATGTTCCCTAGTTAATTTTCACCCACGCTGTTTAGAAATGGTTCTGTAAAAAGTGATTTAGATCAGGTTTTGCAGAAGAAAAAAAAACTAAAAGAGCACATTTTATTTTCACCCATCTGAAAAAGTTAACTTTTAATTTCAGTAAACTAACATTTGCTCTTGTGGCTCTTCTGTAAATTTCAGTGGGACCTGTTTTAGAGAAGCTTTCCAACAGAACCCTGTTTACACAAATTCATCTCTTTACTAAAGTTCTCTAGGGTTCTACAGAAGCATTTACATTAAACTTGGGATCTAAAGTTCTGTAGGATTTTAATTAGTTTTCTACAGAAATTTACTTCCATTTGGAGTTCCATAGACCATGTTGTGCATAGTTTAATCACTATTACAACTGTCTCGCAGTTACAATTTCTGTGAAAAAGAAAACGCACCCGTCTCTTTCACACTGCGCAGTATTACATAAGGACAGATTAGTCATCCAGGGAGTGAAGACGTGCCAGTAATAATGGACAGGATGGTCGGGTTAGCTGTCAGCTTGGTCCATATGCCATCATGCTTACTGATATTTGATTAGCAAAAGTTTAAACAGTGCATGAATGTCTTCTCAGAAATTCCTTAGCGCTCTATAGAACCAAGTCAGAATTATGCAGAACAGGGATTCTTTAAACACAGGGATTATAATTAATGAGTAACTTGTGGTTCATCACAGATCGACACATCATAGTTTTTCTGCATTTATAAAGCAAGTTAGTTTCTCTCATCATTCTGATTATCGCAGCTACCTTTTTTTTTTTCTTGAATCTAAAGAATGTTCCACTTTAAAAGTTTTAGTGACATTTCACCTATGTGTGTGTGTGCGCGTGTGTGTGTTGTCCTCCAGATCCTGGTGTCCATCGAGCAGGTGCAGGATCTCTTGCCCAAGATCGAGCGCAGCGCCTCGGAGCCGTCGCTGCACCGCGCCGTTCACGCTGAGGACCTGAACCCGCTGCTGCTGCACACCACACGGTTCCTGCCTCTGTGAAACCGGACCCTTCTGCACAAGATTCTGTCCTCCGCACTCACTATATACACACACACACACACACACACACACACACACACACACACACACACACACACACACACACACACATTCCTGCTGTGCATTCCTCTCTGTAACACATCAGCAAAACTTTTCAGTCATTCCATTTCTCAGTTTAAACAAGCAGTCCTTGTATTTTATTCGTCCCCTGGCAACTCGGGCGTTTTTTTTTTTTTTCTCCTCGCAGCTGAAATCCGTCACAAACTCGATCCAACTGTAGCCACATTTGCTTTTACACGTGCGAACGCTGAGAAACGTAAGCGTTACCGAGTTACAGTGATGCATCTGTTTTCCTTTATGGGGACTTTGATCACATTTCCAATGAAACCCATTTCAGTCGCGTTCTGACTACGAGCGTCTGGGTCTGCGCTTCCAAACACCAGTCGGTTTGCACATTTCTATTAGAAATCCGTACATAACGAGCGAACACTACAGGTTTTTTTTTGTTTTTGTTTTTTTAAGAGCACCAATACCTTCCTGTCAGTTGCACTCTTACTTAAAGCAAAGGCTTGATTTTCGTTCGAATAATCAGTCGAGCGGTTTATGTATCGTCTCGTTACCGTGGTAACAAAGCATTTTGTCCTCGTGCATTTTAATTAGTCAGAAATCAGGGGTGTTTTTGTCGTACTGAGGCAGAGCAGGCAGTTCACAGATGACTTTTCGAGAGTTTCGCAAATTAATTCCTTAACGCACACATCACACAGCTAGCTTTTATACGATTCTTTGTGCTGCCATGGCAACCGGTAGTTAGCTTAAAAATATCCAGTGTTCTGTGACAGGTTAGTAAACAGGAAGTAGTTACACAGTATGTTGACTCGTATCTTTTCTGGGAAACCGCACCTTTACCGTATTCCTTTTTTGGTTGTTGTAGCAATCGACAATATATCATCGTAAGTGTGTACCGTAAAATTTAGATGGTGGAATCTTATTGTGAACATATCGTAGAAAAAATAGCAACCACCTCAGCAAATACCATAACAACCACTTAGCAGCAATCCTGTAACATCCTAGCAAGGCTTTGAAATACCACAGCAACCACCTAGCAACACCATGGCAAATAGCATAGCAAACCCGCCTAGCAACGACTCTGCAACACCGTAGCAAGGTCATGGAGTAACTTAATATCTTTTGGAACACCCTAGCAACCCCACCTTGCGTTACGAAGGGTCGCTGCTAGTGGACGTGTATCCGTAGACTGATAGCGCAGGGTATTAGCGAGTCATCACGAGTGCATCCAGGTGATCATTTCTCAGTTAACAGCCTGTACAGTGCGTTTCGCGCAGGCTTGTCACACTAGCTGAGAAAAAAAAAATCCGGTTCAATCTGGAGCGTGAAGCTGCGCAGCGTGGTGGCTCAGGAGCGCAGATGGCAGAGGGTGTGTTGTGTAGCGCTGATGTGTGCACAGATGGGAAAAGAACTAGCCATTTGTTAGCGACAGTGTGCATACAGTCCACATCAGAATGACAGAGACAAACAGATAAAAGGGGTTAAAAAAAAATATTTAAACTGTATTTATTGTCATGGTCTTTATCCCAGTCAGCAGTGCAGTGAATTTGGAGTTTGTCCTGAGAACGATGGGGGCGAGACAGGAAAAAAAAAACCTTGCCACTTCAGCAGTCCTTCATGCAGTCACTTTTACAAATGTATCCAAGTGCGGTTGTGATGTCATGTTACAATCTTATCTATCTAGAAACCCACATTCTGAACGTTCAGCTCAGCCACAAGGGGGCAGTGTAAACGAGGAACTCTCTTTTAAAGTGTTCCATTGCTGTCCGCATCCTGTGCACAAAAAATTGTTTTTCGTTAGAGAAATTAAGATCAGCTCAAGATAGTCATATTTTTTTTTTTTTTTTTTTTCATGAACCGATATCATTAATTAATTTAAGTGTAGTCGTAATTAATTTAAGTTGTCTTTTTTTTTTAGCTACGTTCTTTGAAAGGGGCTGGTTACCCCTAAGTAGGACTGTGTAATTGTGATGACATAAATAAGGAAAAAACAAGTCCTTTGTAGATCCCTGTCTCGGAACTGCCCGAGGTCCTCTTATAGATCACTAATCAACACCTTTGACTGGTCAGACTCGAATGGTTAAGCAGTTAAAACGGAGCGCATATTTAACTATTAAATATTTTATTGCCAGTGTGTGCTCCTGAAGCCTGCAGCGATTAAGTTTGTTTGATCTCTCTCAAACGCTTGGGTTTGGACCTTTTTATGGCTCTTTCTAATTCTCACTAGCGGTTTAACTCACTAGTCGTAAAAAAATTGCATATCACGTACCCATCGTGTCACTGTTGCAAAAACATATCGGTGTGCATATAGATATGTGCGATTCAAAGACGGGTCAAAATCAAACTGTGCTCGTTAGCTGACGTCCACACGCTGCAAATCGACTGGTGTAGATTTATAATTAACACACAACTGGTTATTAATGAGCTCTCGGAAATCATTGACGCCATCGTCGCCAAACCTTTCCCCCCCCCCCACATGGTTTGGCTGCACACCTTTGTCGCAATAGTTAATCAACGTGTCAAATACATTTTAGAAATATTCATATCTGAGTGGTTTGTGAGATGTGTTCAAGATTTTAAACGATTTCATGCAAGATCGGTTTCCATCCAGCTGAAGTCCGAGTTAACATTTCAGAAAACAGTTCCAATCCTGTTAGTGACCCAAAACTAACTTCGTACAGTACAGACAAATCGATGATCCTGTAGCTTAAGTCAAGTAAGATGTAAGTAAGATACAGTGGGCGTTCAAGTCAAACCAGGACTTTTTCATTATGCAGAGAGTAAAAACTCCCTTTATTTCTCTCTATATAATCCCCTGCTACACTAAAGCACTTATCTCAGTGTTTTACTAGTGCTTGGCTACCATCAGCGTAGAAAGTTTTCTCAGTATACCAAAGCCATGATCAGACTGCCTGCTTCACGTCTGAAACTGTGCTCCCAGAAACTCCTTTAGTGGTCCCAAAAATGTGGAAATGGCTTTGAGCGAGGTGGGGACTATACCGAGGATTTGGCAATAACTCTCAGCTGAGTTCCTGTAATGTGCAGGTGGTTTTGGTGAATGATTGTGTACAGTTCCAACAGACCGATGCGTCTCTTTCACAAGTCACAAGAAGTCCCAATATGACTTGAATGCCCATCATGATTAAAAAAAAAAAAAAAGTAATGATAGTCTGAAAAATGGATAGTTTCTGATAACTAATGAATTGTGGACTTTTCTACTTGACTGTACATCATACAGAAATGCTAATAAAAAAAAAGAGATTTTAATGCTAGTAGATATTATCAATAATTCTCATTGTTAGGTTTTTTTAAATTATATTTTAATCACTTCAGTGCTCCATTCTTTGTACGTTGATTACTGAGATAATCAAATTGCTGAGGAAGACAACATGTTGTAGTTATACGTTCAACGCTTCCACGTATTCAACATAAGCAAGATTGATTTGTGTATTAGTAAGTGTCATGTAAACATACCAAATAGTGTACTTAATATATGACTAAACATTTCATTCGATTACTAAATCAAAGTCATGGAACTCCTGTTGAGTTCTTACGCCGTTGTTGTTTTATTTATGACTAGCTGTGCAATTCAATTGATTCTGTGATTTTGTTGATCATTTCAATTGAATCTAGGGTTCAGTTTTTTAATCAGAATTGAGACGTGCTTTCTAAAAAAACATTTCTAGATAAGCTACAATTGTTAAATGGTCTAAAATCAACAAATTCCTTAAAACGTATCACGACATTGGCAGGAAATGCAAAGTACTTTCATTTTCTGCAAATACTTGAATTTTGCAAGATTATAGCGTTGTCTTCTTTTGAGTTGGTGCAATACCACCATCTACTGGTATATCAAAGAAGGCTTAAAGGAAAAATGTCATTTAAACATCAAGCAACACAAGTTACACAGCATTTCATTTTGAATAATTCAGAACCTGTAAGAAATATAACCGGTTAAGACAAATAGGACATGAGTGCTGCTGAATTGAATCAAATCAGATTTCTTTCATAGTGGATCTGATAAGAATGAGCTGAAATGAAGCTGAGAAAGCTGACTTTTCTCATTCAACACACAACTTAAATACTTAAATATTGCAAGGGCTCTGGGTTCATGACTTTGATTTAATGTCCGTGTAACTACATTCTTTCTATATTGTAAGTGAGCGAAAAATATTATTGTCCTGTTCAGACTTCTATACTACTTTATATTTTTGATTGTTGACTTGCTGATTATGGGTTCGATTCTCAACTCAGCTTTTATTCATGATGTTCTTAAGTGCGCGTAAGGAAATCCAGTCATCCAGTTTGGAAATTATAATGATTATGAAATCTGGTGTTATTTCTTTCTCAGCTTTGTTATTCGACGTACAAAGAATGGAGCTGCGACAGAGAAACACATTGATTATCTTCCCAATGCATATTAAACACATTGTATGGTTGTGTTTGCTTTAGGCAAGAAGAAAACGGAGAAACCGTTAAAATTAATCAGTTATTGCAGAGTTGCACAATGAAACATAATTAAAAAGAGACAGTTTTAGTTTTTATCTCTAAAACTGAAAGCTTCCTAAAGACAGCTTGTCTGTCAGTCAGTGAGGATGGTTTTATCTGCAATAGAGTTTTGTTTGTTTTGTTTGTTTTTAACAGCTGGCCTTTTAAAGCACACTGTTTCAAAATGCAATACATTTGCTCAAACAAAAGGCATCAAACTCCACTTCAGTGCACCTGCTGTCGGGATCTGCGGAGGGAAAACGGGTCAAACTCTAAACTCAATCCACAGTTGTTTTTCTTCGCAAAGCAGAACACAACGATCAACCTTTGTTTAAAGTTTTTTTTTTTTTTTCCCATATCTTAGGTGAATTGCAATAATTTTTGTGTGTATAGTTGAAGAGGTATAAGGGGGTGTTTAAAGTTTGCAATAAATGTACTCTGCTGTGTACAGTTACATTTTTTTTTATTATTTTTTTTTTTTAGTTTTACCTTAAATTGTGCTTGTACTTGTTTCTATTTTTTGTGTAACGATTTCCAAAAGAACAAAATTATTTTAAAAAAAATGTAAAAGGAAATCTTAGTATTTTTTTAGGGTTATTATTTTTATTTGGTCTTAAAATATGGAGGAGAGACAGGATTTTATTCTTAAAATAAAACGGTGGAATCATGATGAGTTACAGTTGTTTCTGTTTTATCCAGTTAAGTCTTAGTGTAAATATACCTATAATTTGAAAGTTATACACAGGAGGTAATTGTGTTATTTTTTTGTGTTATTGTGTTATGTTGAATCAGGGTGTAAAGAATATAGAAAACATTTAAGGAATCAGCCATGATTTAGTGATTTATCCCCATTATATCAGAGTAATTTTACTTCTTTGATGAACAACCCTTCGTGCTTCTTATCTGGTTTTGGTTACATTTAATTTTATGATTTGCCCATATAGCAAGTACTGTTATATATATATATATATGTTGTAGAAGCATGCAATTAGGAACTTCTGGAACTCAGCAACTTCTCTGGAAGACTTTTCTTTGTTGTAAAACTGGGTGACTCTTACAAAGCAACAAGCTGTTACTACAGAAAAAATTATATTAGAATAAGAAATCTATAAATAATAGAAATATTTCTTTTGATTTACTGCCAGTACTACTTATTGGAAAAATCCAAACTGAGAATTCATGAATGCTATCATTTGAGACGAGTCATAAGTCACATGCCTATATGTGAGATATGTCACAACTAACATTGATATTTATACGAATTTACATTGTATGAGAGTTATATACATCTATTTCACTCTAAGTTACTATACCTTAAACGTGAAATCATTCCGACACTCATTAGAAATCAGTTGGTCATTGTTGTAGATAGCTACAAAACTCATAAACCTTGAATGGTCAAATTGTTAATGGAGGTAACCCCATATCAACTTCATGATCAGCTGATCTATTTGGCCAATTCACACATTTCTTAACTCCTGAGGTTGTGTTGGACCATATATTATACCTCAGATAGCCCAGGACCAGTCCTGAAAAATCAGTCCTGTCTTTTAAGGTGCAGGTAGAGAAGGCAGCATAATCCTATATTAAGCAAGTCATCAAATGACCTATTTGACAAATTGCAGGGGTCCAATGAGGTCTTTGTAATGTCCTTCAGATGGACCAACACCTCTTATTTATAGGAATGGTCCTTTGAGATGCAACCATTGATGTAGAAGGGAAGGTGGCAGACAACCATCCTTCAGGACACCTGTGTGCTTTCCCCACCTGCTGTCTCCAACTAGTCAGAATGCAGGTGACCCATTTACAGGTGGAGACTGGAGCTTATCTTAGACCCCTTAGTCATAAAAGTGCTAGAGGAGGTAATGTAATACTACATCAACTGCATTATCAACTGACCAGTTAGCAAATTGCTGGGAGACCACCCAGGTCTCTGAATAGTCCTTCAGATAGACTAAAACCAGTATTTTAATAGAAGGATCCCTGGAGAAGAGGAGCAGGCAGATCACAATTCACAAAGTATTCCCAGGCTTACCTCCTGCCCCAACTAGTAAAAATGCTGGTGACCCAAGAACAGTTGGAGGACCCTGTCATATGTCTGTATCCCATCTCAACTGTACAATCAGCTGATCTATCTGACCAGTTGTCAATTTGGATGGGGTCTTATGGTTCTTTGAGGTTGAGGGAGAAATGGCAGCCCATACATTTGGGACACCTGTGACTTCCCCCCACTTGCTGACTTTAACTAGTCTTAATGAAAGTAGAAGCAAAAGTAAAAGTGTTTTAGTCCCCTATGATGAAGTTGATAGATGAGGTATCCCATATTGATTGCATTTTCAACTGACCTATTTGACCAACTATCAAATTTCTAGCGGTTCTTTAAATGGGTTAATGACATTCTTTTAAAAGAAACCCTTAAGACAAGCAGTTGGCAGAGCACAGACCTCAGAGGAGAAACAAAATGTAAGTTTCTGCTTTGTTTTAGGCTGCCTCCAACCAGTCATAAAGCTGGTGGCCCAGTTACAGGTGGAGGCAGATTCTTGTTATAGACCATGAATAGTTGCTAGAGGAGGTATTGTACAGTCAGGTCTCTGGGTTGTTGTTTAGATGAACAAATTCCAGTGTCTAAAATGTCCTCAACCATGGAGATCAGACAGACCAAACTGAAGTCATAAAAAGTTGAGTTGGCAGGGTTTTTTTTTTTTTTTTTTTTTAACAAAAATTATTTTAAAGACAATGTGACAAAGACAGGAAAGGCCTGTTGATTGGCCCTCACCTTTAGTTAAAAAGATTACATTGTCTGGTCTGGATGCTTTCCTGGGCTTCGGGGTTTCACAACGTTGCTAGACATTGCTTCACCGTGTACATTTCTCGGTGTGGATGGTAGTGTAGGGTGAGAAGTGAAGTGCTCAGTGGGGTTTGCAACGATGGCTAGGCATTGCTCAAATATAGAAAGAGGATTATGAACTTTGTAATTACAAAGTGTAATTCTTTATGTTGTTCTTCTTACATTGCTAAATGAAGAGGTGGCTAGTAACGAGACGTTTCCACACAAATTTAAACTTAAATTTGTTTTCTAAATGAGCAATAAAAGAAGTAGGTAGTTGACCGAAATATTACGACATGATTTTACTTTTACCCCAAACGTTTATTTTTTGCAAACAGGAAGTCACAAGATGCAGCAGTTAGTACAGCAACATGACACAATGCAAGAAAAGAACAAATAATCTGAATGTGAGAAGCTACATTTAAACAAGGTGTATCTATGTACAGCAAGGTTTATGGTTATTAAAAATAAATGATAATGGATTTTTCAATAAAAAAGTTCCTCAGTTACACAGCTTTATAAAAAGAAGTCAGTTTGGTGAATGTGGGTGAAAAGAGATATTTCTACCCTTTCAAGTCAATGCGTGTGTGTGTGTGTGTGTGTGTGGGAAGGGGACTTTTAGTCATGCAAGGGGGTTTCTACACCAAAATATTTTGCGAAGTTAAAGTTAGCATGGAAACTGCTAAATAAAAAGTGCTTCTGTTGAAACTACATGTGCTGATGGCAGTGTCATTTAAAGATAGTGAAGTTCATTTAAAAGGACAATGAAGATTCAAAAGTTTAATAAAACCTGACATTTCATTAAACAACATCAACTATGGTCCAGCCTGATATTGCACTTAATACTATATTTTACAAAAAGATTAAAGACAAAATACTTTCATTATAGTTTAGCATTGATCCATATATTTAGTCATATATGCATTTCCTGTACATAAAACTTTATAAAGATGAAAAGGATAAAGAAATGGCTTTTACATTTGACGGGAAAATACACCGAGATTAACTAAGATGTGTACCTGTACAAATGGATCATGTTCACTTATGTCAGAGTCACAATCTAGACGAGTGTCACTAAGTTTAAAGATGAAATTGTAAAAGTATAAGTATGATTGGAGCACAAGCTTCCTTATCCATTTTCTTCCTCTCTTCTGCACTGCGGGAAAACTGATCACTTGTAGCCAAGTCCGGATTTGGTGATGTGGCAGAACAGAGTCATGGAGAAGCACATAGCCAAAACCTACAGTCAGAAAGACAGGGAGAGCAAAATGAACCGAGGAGGATTGCTTCATTTAAAAAATAAACTGATCTTAAATTACAGTGGGGTATGTATGAATTGTATTGTGGATGCTGCACAAAATTAAACAGTAAGTAATAAAATATGCTTTTGTTGATGTTGTTCTCTAATGCATAAGAAGTTGCTAGAATTCAAAGTTGTTTTGATTAAACTGTAAAGCATTTTGGGAAAATAA
This sequence comes from Platyallabes tihoni, assembly GCA_030068045.1. Lineage (NCBI taxonomy): Eukaryota > Metazoa > Chordata > Actinopteri > Siluriformes > Clariidae > Platyallabes > Platyallabes tihoni. Next base: position 4,910,301 of record JAQQZS010000014.1, on the reverse strand, counting down.
TTAATTGAGCAGTGATAAGAATATTAATTCCTAAAACATCTAAACTTGATAATTGATGCAATTAATATTAGATGAGAAGTAGCAATTTACGCTTCTGCATTAAGTCTATGTGGAGCTTATTCTATACTTCTGCACTGGTGTGTTTGTGCAATAACCAGAGGTGGAAAGTAACGAATTACATTTACTTGTGTTACTGTCATTGAGTAGTTTTGTTTTGTACTTCTACTTTTTAAAGTAGTTTTTAAAAATTGTAATTTTACTTTTACTTAAGTATGTTTTGTTTGAAGTATTGTACTTCACTACATTTGCACTGGTTGATTGATGGGCGTGGAGAACAAACGCGCTAAATTCACAAGAACGATGGAGAGGGACAAAGCAGATGCCAGTGATGCAGACACAGCTGAAAGTGAAATGTCATCAAATTCTCATGAAGCAAACCCCTGACCATTGTAACGGCCACTACTTTGTGGATTTTTTTTATGTGAATAAGCATTGCCAGGTCATTTTAAATGCAATTTGTATTTCCTAAAAAAAATAAATCCATGCACACAGTTTATTAAACTGAAGAAGCAGCCCAAAATGTGCTGCTATCATGTGGACCAATCACAGTTGTTCTAGTTATATTTTTAGCGGGGGGGGCCTGCGCTGTACCCTATTGTACAGCCTACGGAGTAGACATGATGCTGAAGTATAAATTGGCTTTAATGTTTCCACTTCAGCTTCTTTAATCTCATGAAGCTTGAATTTAGATGCAATAACACCCTTGGATGTACATTTATCAACATGTGATGCCATGACAACGTATATCTTATAAATTATCTCCTTTAGCCAGTAAAATCTTTGTGGTTTTTAGGAGGCTGCGTTTGAGCAGCTTCTGAGCTAATCAGTCACCATGAAGTACTAACCATCTTATCTCTCTCTCACACTTTATTTTCAAAAGTTTGTGGACACATCACCATAACACCCATATATACTTGTTAAACATGTATCTCCAGATGAAGTCCTCTTCTTGCTGTTATAACAAGCTCCAGTCTTTCGGAAAATCTTTCCACTAAATGTTGGATGGTGGCTGTGGGTATTTGGGGACTTGTCATTCAGTGAACATTACTGAGGTCACGCTATGGGGTTGGGCGTTATGATTCATCTTTAAGGTATTCAGTGGGGTTGAGGTCAAGGCTTTGTGCAGGACACTGGAGTTTTTCACTGCCATGCTGGAAAAGGGTTTGAGCTTTGTAGTTATAGTGAAGGGAAACATAAAGACTCTACATTTATAACCCTATCTAACCCTAACCCTAACCCTAACCCTAGTGGAAGAATCACATACTGTATGGCCATACTGTATACATATACTGCATGTTCTGTTTGCCCAAAAGCACACAATGTGGAATTTTTAAAACGTTTCGAAGTAAACATTTTTGTCCCCACTGTCTTGGGAATGTGCTTCCAGAAACAGACCCTTATTTCCTTATTTAGAATTTTACTTGTAAATATGTCAAAAATTATAAATACATAAGAAAGTGCAGTACGTCTGATTTTGTCAATAATGTGCATGGTTTTGTCCTGTAAGGTGAGATATGATGGTTTGTACCTCAATGCTGCATACAATGATGACCCCGATCCCGGTTCCTAGCAGATTGCTTTCAAACCAGTTCTTCAGTTTTAAATAGCAGCCCTAAAAACACACATACACATGCAGTAACACTAGGCATTATGATTCAGTTCACTCTTACAAACAGATATTGCTTTCAGACAATTACATAGCACCTCGGTTGTGATATTTATTTTAAAATAGAATAACAAAGTTGTCATACTGTACGCCAGACGTTGTGTCCACATGGCGGTGACACACAACACGACTCTGGTACACTGGATCCCCAATCCGTTGCGTTGTTTACACCACAGCACATAAACTACAGCCATATAGGAAGGTTGTCAGTAGGCCATGTTATGTGCACTTCATTAAAAAAATATAGCAAATGCTACTGTTATAACTTACAGTTTCTTGAATGATTTTCCAGTCAATGGTTGTGTTCTTTGTTTCTCCTTTCCTGGTTTGATTTAGGCTGGTCATTAGTTCCTCTTGTATGAAGTCGTCAATCTACAAGTAGTACAAAATCTACAATGAGTCATTATTCAGTACGAAAGATACCATGAGGAAAAAAAAAACTTTACAGAAGAGCTTTATGTATGAAATGTCACTGGTGAGTTAAAATAAATAACAATTAAAACAGTATCCTTATGAACAAAAATATAACAACAAATGAAAAAACATTACAGTACAGTAACTTATTATAACAAATACTAAAGTGTACCACAGCATACGGTAACCTATTATAACAAATACTAGAGTATACCACGTGTAGAGTAACCTATTATAACAAATACTAGAGTATACCACGTGTAGAGTAACCTATTATAACAAATACTAGAGTATACCACGTGTAGAGTAACCTATTATAACAAATACTAGAGTA
>JAQQZS010000014.1:4860268-4873586 GCA_030068045.1 Platyallabes tihoni | reverse complement strand
GCACCCTGGGTTTTCCCTCACCCATATACCAGAAAAAGACCAGCTTGTTATTAGCTGACTGCTGGGGATTGGCACAGCTGCCCCATGTGTGCGTGTGTGTGTGTGTGTGTGTGTGTGTGTGTGTATGTGTGTGTGCGTGCATGTTTCTCTCAACGCCGGTGGTACTCCAGAGCGCTGCTGAGTGACATAAAGTTGTTACAAAAAGGCGGGGTGTGAAATGGCTGAGATGTTTTTTGGTAAAACTTATGGAGACAGAGTTGCTCTGGCATGTGGAAGTGGACAAAACTTTTACATTAGAAGGAATTATTTCCGCAGCTTTGTAACACAAATCCACTTTTAAAATCCTGCTTTTAATATAAAAATGTTCCGAATAGTGAATGCATGGTTTGGACTAGTAAGTAAAACTTACAAGATCTTTTTTATATAATTTAAATGGACCCAAATGGTATTGCTTTTACGTGGAATAAAAATAATTTCACCCAAGGGCCCATAACAGCATGGCTGAGATAAAAAATAAATAAAATAAAAAAAGAAAGTTAAGCACAGGTCCCTAAGGGAAATCTGAGTTAATCCAAATTCCGGCACTGTTCTATTCCCCCTGCCTCATTCTGATTTGTGACACCAGTGGTGGCCTTGAATACAAGTCCCTAAACATAGTTTGACTGGCATACTGAGCCAGGCATTAGACATTGCATATAATAGAGAAAAAAAGGACAACACCAGCCTCCTGTGAAATAGGTTCTGCGCCTACAGACTAGAGACATGTGTACGGTTATTTAAATGCATAGATACATAATCTTCAAACTTTTTTTTGACACCATTTTAGGACAAATCCTTCATAGGTTGAATGGTAACATCATCAGAATGTAGATATATTATGTATATCCCTGTATATATGTACATACTGTTCATATGATTTATAAAATTGTTGATGATTCTGAAGCGGGAAATTTGTTGAGGAAAATCCCACTTTAAAGCTTTGCACTCATAATGAGAATTCCATTCCGTTTGTGAGGATGAAATGAATACGAAAGAACCAGATACTTATCTGAGCCTTTTCAGTGTTGATTAATAATATGTGTGGATATATGTGGAAAATATGCAACATGATGAAACATAGTGCTCTGTGAGGCGTTGCCATTTAAACCCAATGTCAAACTCAACTGTAATAAAAAGCTGTAACTCAGTATATCACCTAATCCTAATTAACATCATAGAACGGTACGACTCCTGCCCTCATGCAATAAAAACAGTTCTTGGCACAATCATTCTTCCACTCACTCATGCTGATCTCAGACCTGTGACACTATTAAATGTCAGAGAATTTAAAACCCCTAACTGTCTAACAGTTTGTTGGTTACAGATCAGCGTCAGTAAGTGGTGGCAGCTAACAATTATTTTATTCAGAAAGCAGAACCAGAAAACATCTTGTTGAAGGAGCAGATCCGGAAACTTTAAACCACAGATAAACCAAAGAGGCCACGAAGGTGATGTGTTAAATGAGAACAATGGTTGCGGATGTGGACAGGGAGGAGCTGGATCCAAAAGTAGTAAGTAAACAGGAAGATTTTGTTCATGAGATTTTGAGAGTAAAACCCTGAAAATCTGCTGGGAATTAAATCCCACAGCTTTGAATTTGATTACTTCATATCTAACATCCTTACAGTACTTGTACATTTCTTACTTTTTACTTTATTTAATATATCCAAAATATTGTAATACATAAATATGTAAATGATTATCTAGCAACCGCTGTGTAAACATTTTATAAACTAACTAATATAAGCACTACAATAAGCAAAAATTTTTTTTCTCTTGTATGAAATGACAGCATGTGTGGCCAGGCATATTTTTACAAACGTTAGGGGCCAGCTTAACACACTTGAAAGAAAATATTATCTGCACAGATGCCCATGCTAGTGGCTAGTGTCACTGTGATTGATATGGGAGAGCAAGTATGCCACCGCTCCCTCTCTGGGAACAAGGCCAATTTTGCTCCCTAGTAGTTCCAGCCACAGAGGGATGTGGCATCATCGGGATTCGAACCTGAATATTTTAATTTCAATATAAATAATATTCCAATCATACTTTCCCAGTTGATTGATAAAATCCTGAGAAATACATTCATTTTTCTGAATTTCTTTTGCATATGTGTCTTAATCATTTATTAATCAGTTGTTGTTGTTCCAATCAATTAATTAATAAGAAAGAGAGAGAGATAGATAGATAGATAGATAGATAGAGAGAGAGAGAGAGAGAGATAACCTTTTACATATTGTTTTTGTGTGATTGTATTGTATGTTATTTGTTAGACTGAAAAACTTAACCTGATTGAGCCATCTCTACCATCTGGTTGAGGTATTTAAAAAAATCCACTAAATGATATTATCTTTTAAAAATATGTATACCTTATTAATTGCTCCATCGTACCATAAAAATAAAGTGGATTGAATGACCCAAAACCTTTGTGCTAAGCATTTTATGTGACTTCATATTTCTTTGGCCATTTGTAAATACTGTATACTGATATTGTCTGTAATATTGCCCCAAGAAAATAAAACATACAAAATCAAACCATAATATGGTATTGTGGTATACAATGCCATGTGCTCATGACTTATACCACGATACCACACAACATTGTTTCACTTTAAAATCTAAGCTCAATCCAGCAATAATCTACTTTTTGTGGATTCTCTGATTCTGGAAATAAGTGAACATGTAACATTGCATAAATGCATGACATCTAAAAACAAGACATTTAAAAAAAAATCTAGAACAGAATTGAGTTGGAGAAAAATTCTAAATACAATGTGGTTTATCGTGTTTCAACTTCTTTTACTGTGGTTTGTGAGGTTATAAAGGAAATCATCATGTATTTTGCAGTGACATGTAAATTGACATTGTATACAGACATTATGTACAGTATACAGTAGGTATGCGCAAAAGACAAACAATCAAATAAACAAGCATAGGAAAAAAGTTTTTCATAGGAAAAAAGTACAGGGTGAGTCGGTCATGTAATGCTTCCTGGCTTGTGCATTTCATGATGAGAATGTCTGTGTTACATGGTGTCTTGTAGTAAAAAAAAAAAAGGAGATTGATTAGTGTTGTGGGATGTCAGGAGGAGGAGAAACTCAGGTTTATGTCACTAAATAGCCAATCAGTAGGAGCAGTGTGAGTTTATGTACTGGACATAATGTATATCGGTCGCACAAAAAAACATTAAATTGTACTACTTGAATTGTACAAATGTATAAATGCATTAATATATAATCAGATATAATACATAGTGATTATTTATTCATTTATAGTTGTTAGTAGTAGTAGTGGTGATGGTCCTGTAAAGATTACAGTTTTACAGTAATATATAAAAACACATGTTAAAGTCCTGAAACCACGTGACTCCTTCCTGTTTGGATCTTTATTAAATAGTATCTTTACTATTTTAACGCTATTTAATACAGAAAGGTAAACCAAACTTTATATTACAGTAGTGCTTATTTTAACTGTGCACCCCATTAAGTATGCACTTTACGTTTGTTTTTTAAAACCTTTTAATGATCTTGTAATTCGGTGTATTGTATACGGAAGTGTACTGCAGCCATGGGGACCAGCGAACGCGCCGGTGATGACGTAATGACGTAGCGTTCTTTTTTCCCCTGTATGATTTAGCGAATTGTGCAGCGCCTGAGTGTGATGTTTACTAACCACGCCCATCTAGAACGCGATTGGTTCCTGCGCGTCCCCACAGGGAGCCAATCAGAAAGTGCCTGTCTTTAGTCGAGTTTAAACTCCAGCTGGACTGTGATGATGAGAGGAGGTGATCCTTCTCCTCTCCCAGCACTTCCTCTTTTTCTCTGTCTCTTGATTTCTCTTCAGGAATAACTTATGCCACAGAGGGTTTAGGGGATTTATAAGAGGTTTAGGGGATTTAGGACACATCCTGAAACATTAAGAAACAACCCAATGTGCACAGAGACGTCTAATTCTTTACTGAACCGAAACTACGAAAGATTTTTAAAAAGTGATTATATTTTGGTTTGTCTGGATCATCCAGGTGAACATGGCGTACCACACACCATTCTTCCCTCTGCTTGGGTGTGGGAGGCCTCTGATGGAGCAGATCGCAGGGAGAGGCATCATCATCTCCAGCCCCACATCTTCATCATCATCATCATCATCATCATCATCATCATCTATTCATCATCACCTCCAGCATATGGAGAAAGAGGAAGAGGAGGAGGAAGAGGAAGAAGAGCCAGTGGTGCACTTAGAGGGAATGGAACTGTGGAGGCAGTTCCACCGGTTTGGCACTGAAATGGTCATCACAAAGTCGGGGAGGTAAACAAACAAATAAACAACTGAACAAACGTGATGCCCTTTTGTTCTATTTGCATGAACAGCAGTAATTTGTTGGAATTGTTCAAGAAGTGTTTTGGGATTTGCGGGAAGAAACACATGGCGATTTGTAATGTTAAAAATTTTGTCTTACAGTTTATTTTATTTCAACAAATGAGACAAAATTACTTTCTTTATAGGGGAATAACATAATGCTCCCATAATGTATTTTTCTTTCAAACATTTAGAAGCTTTCAACATTTATAACTCTACATGCTTGCCTCAGATTCAGATCTTTAAAACGTAATTTTCTTTAACATACAGTCAATGGTAAAAGTGCACAGCGAAACCATGTACATGTTGATTAGTCCAAAAAAGTCCGATCAGGCACTTCAGAGTAATGCGAAAATCACGTCACAGACTCGGCAAATCTGTTAAGTGTTAATGATGCAATATAGAACCTATACGTTACAGTATACATATACCCACCGATATCTGTTATCTGTGTGCACCATAAAAAAACTATTTATGCACAAGTTGTTAAGTTCACCCAGATTACTTTTTCAAAATAAAAATAAGAAGATGCAATATGAAACTTTGAACTTGAAAGCGAAAGTTTTCTACATTGTTGCATCTTTGATAATTCCTCAATATTTGTTGCGATACAATATGGGTTTAACGGACATGACACTAGAGGTTGGATCTCGAGGTGTGAAAAGTCTCTTAATATTATTATTCAATTTATAAATACATCTCTAAGATCCCTATAGCTCAAGATTGCGTGATCTCCAAAATCCTTACAACTCAGTAGTTTCATTTTCTATATATTTAAGTTTAATTTACATAGCTTGTTGATAATTAATAAATACGAATGTCAATTTTTATGTATGACTTTTATTAAAAGTTGGCCGTAACTATTAAACATACAATATGGCATCTGTACCTTATACATTATACATTATACGTTACAAACACATATATCTATAGTTGAATACAGTACATGTTATTGTTGCATCTTTGATAATTGCTGATTGTCTAGTAAAATTATACCCTAAATGATTAATTTGCTTATTTAAATCGTTAAAAGATGTATTTCTAAAATAATAAAGATGCAACATGCTACAAGTATGTTGTTAAACATGTCTCAGAGTAACACAGCTCTGAACATCTGTAATTCAATAATATATTTAAAAAATGAGCTTATGTTCGCATGTTTCCAATCTTGTAATTTAAATTTCCACTCATATATGAGTCTCATAATATGTTTCATATTATTCCTGAGTATTAAAGATGCAGTACCTATAACTTCCAGGCATGTAAACATATTTTTCTAAGTACCGCTGCTGAGAATCCTCTCTAAAGGCTATAAAACATAGTTAGCAACTGTGCAAATTACATTTCTACACAAGCTATGGGTCTCATATTGCATCTTTAATAAATACTGAAGAACACAATGCGTAAATCCGAATTTCCAGACAGTAAGCCGATATATATTGTTTTTGCTTTCCACCTTCATTTTGTGTAAAACAGAACCTGCCTCTATCAGAGTTACGTAGGTTGTAGATTTACTCACAATTTGGTGATAAAAGTTGTTGTTATTCAATCTTCTGCTCATAAATAGGCTCACTGCTCTCAGACTAACACAGCTGTGTTTTCTTCGTTTCCCCTCGGCATCGATGAGGCGTATGTTTCCTCCATTGTGTGTGCGCTGCAGCGGTTTGGACCGGAGAGCGAGCTACGTGCTGCTGATGGACGTGGTGTTGTCGGACAGCTGCAGGTACAAGTTTCATCACTCACGCTGGATGGTGGCAGGAAAAGCCGACCCGGAGCTGCCCAAGCGCATGTACGTTCACCCGGACAGCCCGGCCTCTGGGGATCACTGGATGTCCCGGGTGGTGACGTTTCACAAGCTGAAGCTGACCAACAACATCTCCGACAAACACGGCTTCGTGAGTAATAATAAGAGACTCGGATAATAAGAGCTGAATTCTCCAGTTTCCTCTGATCTCACAAAATCAATTTGAATCAAAAGTGACTCAAAGCCGTCTTTAGAGCTAGAACACACACATTCTGTTCTTACTTTTATTAACCCCACGGTTATATTTCCTCTCCTCTCAGGGAAGCAAGTCTGTAATGACTACATGATGTTTTGTCTATAATATATATATATATTTTTAAAAGATATTTTGAACATGTAGCAGTTGTTACAGTGTTATGTCTGAATTTTATTCCACTCTGTGTTTATTATGACTACACCTCGTGTTTGAGGTTCAATCAGCCTGGCATGCCAATGAAAGTGATCCGGAAAGGTGTTTTTTTTTTTCAATTCAGTAAATTCTAGACTTCCAAATGTTAAGCCAGTTAAGCCAGATAAATGAAATTTAATGCATTTAAAATGATATTGATTTTAACAAGGCCATTTCTAAAAATTTTGGTAAATTGCAAAAACAAGTGCGATGTAATTGTTTGCCTTCGACAAATTTCTGGTGAACTGATATCTTGCTTGTCATAGACTGTTGTCGCGTTAAAGCATGATGTATAATGTACCAGATGGGCGATGAGTGCAGTAGTTTGTACACCCTTAAGACAAAACTTTCACTTGTCACAATTAACAGAAATGGTATTTGTGCAATACATTATATAATCTTATATACATATAGTATATAGAAAATATATTACTTCAGTTAATACCATCCCTTCTGAATCTAATACTCTATAATACCACCCTAAGACATTATAACTGCAATCACTTTTTTTTAAATCCAGGATTCAGTCGTGCAAACTTTTGTTTATACAATATTTTATTGCTATATTTTAGCTTGCTTAAATACATAAAAAAATATTCAACATATGATTTCATATGCAATACATTATTGATATGAAAATGTAAAGTAAGACAATTTTACCTACATATTTACATTATTTACGTATTTATTTTTATAAATTATTAAGTAATCATTTTGATACTTTAGTGAAATATGTGTAGATATTTGGCTGTTTGGTTTTGAGGAAAATTAATATTCTACTAGTTTAGTACTTTAGTTTATATTGCTTTTATGCTCACTATTGTAATTTCCCTTGGTTCAGTGTAATGTTACAGTAGTGTAACAAACACTAAATATAACAAAAATGTTCTTTTCATGCCCAATATGTTACAATTACAATACCAGCGTATGAGTTTTATTTTCTTGGAAAATTATAGTAAGCATGATGAATTACTGAAATCTAAGATTCTGTTGTTTTTTTTTCTCTCTTGGTCCAGACCATTTTGAACTCCATGCATAAATACCAGCCGCGGCTGCACCTGGTGAGAGCTGATGACCTCCTCAAGCTTCCGTACAGTGCGTTCAGGACCTTCGTGTTTCCTGTGACTGAGTTCATCGCTGTTACCGCGTACCAGAACGACAAGGTTTTCTCTCTTATACTCTGTTCACTTTGTTCACTAGAATACCACTTTAATTACTTTAAGTACGAATTATTTACACAAGCTCCTTAATTATTCTTCTTTTTAGTTTTCTTCTTCTGTAAAAATTTATATTATTATATTATACCACAGTTGTACAAAAAATAATATATTATAACTATTATATTATAGTTGTATTAAGGGTCATGCTTATTTATTCTTATGAAATATTTAAACGCATATTATAAGTCATGTCTGCCATCTGTAAGCTACAGAACTCTCCATGAACTCTGTATCTATAGTATATTGATGATGTGCCCCAGTGTCTTTTAGTTATATATTGTACACTAGCATGGATAGAATCTGTGTATCAGTACGTGATCATGGACACATGTTAGCATAATGCATTCTATAACTGTAAACAAGTATTATGTAATTATTATATATTTATAATTGATTTATTAATGATTATAATTTATGTGAACCTTCATTGTAACAAAGAGAGGAATTGTGCTGATATTTTATTAAATGTCACATTCTATGTTGAACAGATTACACAGCTGAAAATTGATAACAACCCATTTGCGAAGGGATTCCGGGACACGGGAAACGGGAGGAGGGAGAAAAGGTCAGGATCTGGCATGAATTAGTGTACAGTAGCTCAGGTCCAAACATCAAAATAATGGGAGCAAAATGAATAAATTAATAAGTAAATGAATGAATGAAGGTTGTTTCTATTAGAAAACCTGTAATGCTGCAGTTCAAGTCCAGAGATGTGGAACAGAAGAAAGATGGCGGGTCCTCAGAAGATTCCTCTGATCGTCCCGGCCGCTTTCTCCAGGCTACAACTGTCATAAAGTCATCATTCAAAGGTTACAAGTTTATTCTATTATTATTATTATTATTATTGTTGTTGTTGTTGCTATTATGGATAAAATAAATATATATTTTTTTAGTACATGCTTTGTTTATTTAATATTTTTTATATTGTACGATAATATCTGAAATAATTATAACAACAATACAGCTCTTATTATCCGAGTCTCTTATTATTTTTAGAAAAAGAATTATAGAAATAAATAATAACATATGAACACAAAAGATGGATAGATTATGTACATAAAGGTAAATAAATAAATAAATAATCGAATGCACATACAAACAAACTAGCAAAACAAACAAACAAATAGATAGATAAATAAACAAATAGAGATAACAACAAACTAATTTGTGTATAGATCAATGGAGAGTTAGACAATAGGTAGAGAAGTACATAGATATAAAAATACATGAACAAAAATGAATATACAGAAAGTAAATGAGAAAACAAATGATCGAATATGTAATTAAATAAACAACAAAAAAAGAACTAATAAGACTATAGTAAATAAATATGTAGACAAATAAATAACATCCAGGCCGAAATAACCAGCCGGACAAACAAACAGATAGATAATAATGCATTGACGTGTGACTTCTTGTGCAGATCATTTTAAGAGCAATAGTAAGAGTGACGCCGAAGCGGAGAGCTCGATCCCTGAGAAGAAACTCGACTCCAGAGAAATCTCCACCACCAGCCACGAGCCGAAAAACACGCGGCCTATCAGAGGCAGCAAGACAGCTAAGCGATCCCGGGGCGCAGAGAAGTGTGTGTTAGACCTGAACGTTGTGCCCCGGCACGCTGGACACTTCAGACGGACTCTGGATGAGTGTTTCCTTCACCGCTGCTGCTTTTCAGGGCAGCAGCGTCTCGGCAGCATGAGAAGAACGTCACGCTTTCCGCCAAACCAAAATTGTTTAAATTTCTGTGCGGCCGGAGCTCCAGCTGCTGGAGAAAACATCAGGGGCTGCAGCTACGGCGCCGTGGAGGCTGCACACCAGGGCATCCTGGAAAGTTTTCCACTGTGCCTTCAGCAGCCTGAAACGACCTCGCAGGTACGGTTCCATCAGAACTTTTCCAGGTTCTAATAAGACCTTTTTTTATTTTGCAAAAATTTTAAATTTTTAATTTTTAAATTGCAGTCATGAATGAATTACTGAGACTGTATCAGTAGACTAGTGTGTTCATGAATAGATATTAATTCCACAATTAAATATCACAACGCAGACAGTATTGCACCACCACATTCTGGTATCATTATGCATAAAAAAATTCCCTTCAAAGTAAACAAATAAATTAATAATAATAAGAGTAATAAAAATAATCTTAAAAGGAAAGTGGAACATTACAGTTAATGCTTATTAACTTAGCAGTAAGTAATCAAGTGTCACTGTGGTGGCTTGTCAAAAATGATTACTTACTGTATTATACTGTTCTGTTGTCTGTAAAACTCCTAATGATTTAGCAACTAATATTAATAACAAAACTGTAATTTCTAATTTTTATAACAAATCTTCACCCCTGAGTGATATTTACTTATAGCAGTGTTGTACACTCTTCTTGCATTTTTGTTTTTCTTCTTCGTATTTTTTAAATGTATATTATTTTATTAAGGTGTTTTGTACATAAAAAGCAAATATCAGTTTAAGATGTTTTATCGGTGTGTGAATGAAGCCAAAGCAAACCTGTAGACACATCAATCACTACATCAACATCACACTGAAATACTGTGATGTCATAACTCGAAATTCTCTGTAAGGAAATTCTTTAAAATGTTTGCAATGTGTGAAATTTAGATTACACGTTCAAATCGTTCAAATATAATCCTAATAAAAAAAATATTGTAATGAAAGTATCTGTGAAGTGAAAGAAAGGTATGTATTTACATTAAATTGTTAAACATAGCGATCTTAATGAGGTGGCACAGTTATTCTTTAACAGATATCCTGTTATTGGCTTAGTTTTAAAAATAAATACATAAATAAATAAATAAATAAATCTTCAAAAGACTAGAAAGAAAAATAATTAAACAATCAATCAAACAAAAAGGCAATAAACACAAAGATTAAATTGTTGATTAATTAGATAGATAAACAAACTAATAAAAATAGATTATTAAATACATAAACAGATAATTTAATACAGAAACAAACAGATTATTAAATACATAAACAAACATGATTATTACATTAACAAACTAACTGATGATTAAATGCATAAATAAATACAGATTTAATAAAGGAAAGAAAAAACAAACAAACAAACATGTTAACATATGATTAAATACATAAACAAACTAACAAACTAATAGTACATACATAAATAAACATACTTAAATACTTAAATATAAAAACATACAGAGCATACAAATACATAAGCAAATAGATGATTTAATATGTAAATTAAAAACTTTGATACAAATTGTAACCACAGATGATCAAATACATAACTATAATGACTAAACTAAATATTAACATGTATAAAAAATTATAGATTTGTACACTGTAATTAAAATAAATTTGCAATTTATTATTGTTAACAAACAATAACAGTAAAAACAAACACATAAATAAATAAAATACATGTATTGTCCTGTTAGTATCCTTATAGTGAATACAATGTTCTGCACTGAGGAATTCACTCCTCGTTATTTGTTTCAAATTGATTGTTTTATTATGATTGGTTTTGAAATAATTTACATTTTTTAAAACTAATCATTCATTGTGTGCTGAATTGAAACAGTTTTATTGTATCGTAGGCTCTGCTCCTCTCTCACTGTTACCCGTATAACTGCATGCTGGCAGCTCCGTGGACTCAGCGAATACCCGCTCCTGCTGTGGGCCACCGGCCTCGCTGTGCTCCATACACTCTCCCACACGCTTCACACACACACCTGCTGCAGCTCAAACGCCACGCTTCTGCCCGAGTGGAACATGAGAGCAAAGTCAGCAGGGGTCAGAGGTCATCGACGCCACCTTCCACCTAAAAAGATGATACAGCAATTTAAAACGAACAGCAATAAAACTTTACACCTGTGACTGAAGTGTCAATGAACAGTAATGATCTGTAGAATATGAGTGGAACTCAAATCTACGGAGGGGGGGGAGGGTGTAAGACAAGCCGCTTCTTATTGAATTTAATGCTTATAAACTTTTCCTATATACAGGACTATAGAATCTGAGCTAGTTAACAAGAATGGATTTAGCTACAGCACCTTTTCGTCTTTTGCACGTTTTGGACTAAAGCCTGAAATTTACAATACAAAAATATACTATAGATGAACTGCTTAAAATGAAAAACTGATACAGAGTCTTAATAATAACAATATTAATTAAACAGTATTTTAAAAAGTATTAATAGTATTAAAAAAACAGTGTTATGCTGTTTAAAATGTGTAACTGTTTCAAGTTTTGTGGATTTTTTTTTTTTTTGCAAAAATGTTAGGATTCCAGAATCTGTTGGCTATACAGCCATACAAAAATCTACACCTGATACTTCTTAAAGTATTCCTATTTCACTTGGAAAAATTATATATATATATATATATATATATATAGGATAAAATATATATATATAAATATAAAGGATATAGGATAAAATCTTCAAACAAGACAAAGTGGCTACAAACATAATGAACTTCTCTTTGGAGCAGCTTGTCTTACCCTGTTCCCCTCCACACCAACTCATCACTATAACAATTTAAACTGAATAAAAATTAAGATTAGGTTATTTATTGTTTACCATTTTGCAGATATGTGTGCATGATTAATATATTGTAAGAAAAATAGAAAGATACTGTATATTAAATGAATTTGTTGCCAAATAAAACGTATGGCTTTGTATATAGGACTCTTTGTGCGTGACTCATTACACATTTTGTAAATCAGATGTCATGGGGTGTTTTACACATGCCAGAAAACTGAACCAAACTAACTGCACAGCATTTTTTTTTTTTTGAGGATTATGTCGATATTCTTATTTACTGTATGTATATATCTGGGATATTTTTTGATTCAATATTGTCATGCTGGATGAAATGTTCTTTTTTTTAAAGAATCATTCGAAAAATGTCCTATATTTTATATAGATTTTTAAAGAAGCTACCTTGTTGTACAAAGTTTATTTTAAATTAAAAAAGCAGATACATTTATTATTATTATTGTAAATGAATGCTCACATTCATGTCACCACCTATTTAACCTGCTGTCCTGTGGAAGATGCTACAGTGCCATCGAGGTACGGCCTAACGTGATTTAATAATAGAAATAATTTCCCGCCATTTGTCTAATATAAGGTAAAAATCAGGAGACGATGGGAACTTTACAGTGTTCATGGAAAAGATGGTCTTAATCCTGCCCTGTTAATTTCCTTCTTTTCTAAAACTAACTAAAGCAGCAATGAGGACTTGATGATTTTATGAGGGCAGTCCTAAAGATAATAAAAGAAACTCGCCATAACTATAACTTGCATAGTTTTATAGACTAACAGTAGGAACAACAACGAACTAACAAATAGATAAAGAATAGAGGTGGATTTGGGGAGGTAATCAGTATGCGACGCTGTAAACAAGACTAAAATGATGACTTGAAATGAATTAACATGCTCATTTCGTTGTCCAATTTCATTCATTCATTCATTCATTCATCTTCTATACCGCTTTATCCTGTGATCAGGGTCGCGGGGGGCCTGGAGCC
>JAQQZS010000014.1:4701819-4713111 GCA_030068045.1 Platyallabes tihoni | reverse complement strand
CTCGCGCTCTTCCGCGTTTGGGTTTACCATCCACGCTACAAAGGGCTAACCGCTAAGTGTGCTAAATCTTCTGATCAATCCGGTTAGTTCGTGACACTGTCAGATAAACTCTCTCCAGTGGTCCTGCATCTGCTCTGTGGGATGCGGTTCCAGTGGGATGCACATTACTCAACTATTAGGGGAGCCAAAAAGGAGGTTTCCTTGTAAGCTGCAAAACTACCTCAAGTGACTTCAGTGGCTTTACTCCAATGCTCTTCCAGACTGTCAAGCTCGTATTTTATCGTATTTTAGAGAAAAGCCCAGCAACTGTTTTCCATGGCTGTAGTATGGACTTGCATTCTTTCTCTGAGAATGCTGGCATATAATTTTCCTGAAAAGTTAAAAAGTGTGATTTTTAAATAATTGGAAGATACCATGTGGTCACCTTTTTGCCAGTCAAAGATCTAAAAGACTTAAACACATAACTCCAATCTTGGAATGTGTTTTCATCTCCTTGACACCTGTAGTATTTCCACTAACCTTAGTCTAGAGATAGATTCTAAAGCATCGGAGAATGCCGACACAAAACTACTTAAAGCAAGGGCAGCTCTACAAGGTGAAGAAGGTCCTCCTTTCGTTGCTTAACAATATCCACATTAGAGGTCAACACTCCCATGAACTTGTGCTTGCGCTTTGTTTTGATTTCCCCACCTGAGGCTAGAACAACAAGACTTCTTCTGTACTTTAAACTAACTAAGACTGATCAGAAGTTCACATTCACAACAACCTGTTTATAAGAAGTTCATTTAAAATTTCTTGCACTGAGCATGTCTTCTATTCATGTGTTATGGCCTTTGGCAAAATGCACCTCAAAAGAACTTCATGTTTGCGGCTGGGAACAATTTGCGACCTGCCGAACCTCATTAGAGATGCTCAAAAGCATCGTCTGAATCTCAAATTCACCTCTTTAATCTTGCCGCTCACTCTCAATCCTATCTGTTTGCTCTGTGTTGACAGATATTCCCTAGTCACGCCGTATCGATTGCTGTTTTAACATCTAACGGAGTGACTCCTCTCCTCCTGATCCACCATGTTCAATATTTTGTTTCGGGATTACGATTCACATTTAATTAACCTGCTCGCCCCAGACGGAAATCAATACAGTGGCTCGGTAGCACATTGGCTACTCCGGTGGTTATTTTGAAGATTTTTTTTTTTATTTTTGAAGAAGTTTACGTGCTATTGAGTGTTTGAGATCTATTGGGGAATTATATGTTCATTTACAAAAAAAAAAAAAAAGAAGAAATTGACAGCCATCTTGTTCATAATGTAATAGAGGGGCTGGCGGTGTGGTTAATGTGGTATGGCATTTTTGTTAGTTAATTAGTAAATGTTAGCTATGAACTGCTGAAATTCTCCTGGCTACTTTTAAGGTGGAAAGTGATTTTAAAATAATCAACACACCTTAACGTTTAATCAAACATTTTGTTTGAGATTTACTAGACTAATGCTTGGATCTCCAGGTGCTTACATAAATGTATTTAAATTTCAACAGAATTGTGGGAATATTATTTGGTGTAAAATAGGTGGAGCATTGTTCTGGTGTGCTGTGGCAGTGTTAATTAACACAGCATACCCTACACTGTTACAGTGTATATATATATATATATCTATATATATATATACTGTATATCTATAGATATATATATATACTGTATATACACTTTTTTTATTTTCTTGATAACTACAAGATGTCTATAGGACATATGAATGGTCTATGATCTTTGACAGTGAGGGCTGTACATGATACGTATTTTTACTTATTTTAACCAAAGAAAATTCCAGTTCTCCATTGGGTGTGTGTAATTGTGTTTCTCCTGATCAGCCACCCAACATTGCAATAGTTTACATTTAAGAATAAAATACAATAAAGTGCTTACAAAACTCCCAGGAATATTTCTTATAATTAGAAAACAAAGAGCCCAGCACCCCAGTTCCTACAAGACTAAATAAATGCATACGCGTAAATCATTCATTATTATTATTATTATTATAATAAATGTATGCTGTACATATACTAAAGTCCTGTATTTATAATGTATTGTACTGTAGTATAAAAACTACTACTATAGCCTTGGTAAAATTTTGCACAGTCGTCCCGATCATGCACTTTTTTAGACACTCCCTTACTGAATTCATTACTTTAAAAATCAGTCTTTAACGTAAAACTATTTAAAAATACATTTAAATGGTGCACTCCAGAGTAAGAAGGTGCACAGTTCCTGCGGAAAAAAAAAAAAAAAACTTTCAAAATGTTCAGCAAGTGTTCCACTATAAAGCCAAATTTATTTAGTTTGTTCACTTACTGTAGTGTCAGGTGATTAATCCACTTCTAGATATCACAGTGAGAATCAGTTGTACTGCACTACTGCTAACATGAATGATATATTAGTACATGGATAATGACCATCTTTATTAATTATTTATAACTGTTTTTCCTATTACAATTGCACTAGCACTGTGCGATTATTGCTGTTTAGATTATTGTCTTCAGAAAATCTCTGATTGGGCTTATTAATCTCAATGGAGGCTTGAGAGGGTTGACCAACACTGATCGCGGCGCAGGCAGCAGAAGGTGTTTTTGGTAATTTAACATGGAAACAAGTATTTATCAGTATTGTGTATGTGGTCTTTTTTCCACTTAAAATTTTAGGTAGAAGGGTCTTCCCTTTACTCAATGGACATGCCTCCACTTGTAGAAGTCTTTGAGGTCGGAGAAGGGTTCATTATATTCATTCACTTACAATTAAGACAGGATACAACTGAGTAGTTCAGTCTTAAGGGACTTGCTAAAAGGATTTTTAATCAATAAACCAAAACCTTAAAAACTGAGCCACTACTTCCCATATCCAGCTGGACAGTAGGTTTTAATTGATCAGAAGAAGTCACTCTGCAGCAACCCACAAGCCTACTGGATAAATTGATCAAAGTGCATTTTGATTGCAAAAATAAAGCTAAAAGAAAAATAACTCTGGGCTTTTTCAATCTGGTCCTTCTAGTTTCAAAAGTGTCCTCTGTTTTAGTTAACCTTCCTCTGGCACATTCACTTTTTCAAAAATTAGTAATTTCTGTCAACTTAGATCTTAGTCACTTACTGGTTTGGTCTTTGATCCTTCCTGTCACCAGTGGGTTTAAATTTACTCCATGTTCTTAGCAGTCCCAGGTGTTCCTGCTATAGCTGAATGTGTATTGTATATAGCAATGTTTTGCCCTGTGCTCTTGTGAGATTATATAGCTTACTTTTGTGTAGATGCTTGAATCAATATACTGTACCTGTTCTCACCTTTGTCACTGGTCTTGTCTTTATTCATAAAACCTGGCTCTTATGTCCACCCTATTTTCTCATCACCCAGGACACCAATGCACACACTGGTAGGTGCTAAACTACAATAACTAGCTCAATGGTTTAATACTCTTAATGTTATGCCTTTAATTAGTAGCTAACAGCTCATGGAAGATACATTTATCCTGCGTTGCATTTAAGAAATGAACACCTATTAAACAGCCATGAAATGAGTAAGTAAACTAACTGGCTTTGCTGTTATTTAATCTTGAATGTTTGCATATATTACTGTGATTTAAATCTTTCAATCACAAAAGTGCATTTGGTTTGGATGCCTTTATTTGTGCATGTGCATGTATTGTTGCTCCGTAAACATGCTAATTTTCAGCCTGTGATAGATTTTATGGCTTATTCTGATTTCCCCCTGAGGATACGCTCGGGTGTGTTACTTCTGAACAGTTGCGGTCGATCAATAAGGGGCACTAGGGCATCGCCCCCTGAAAGTTAGGCAGAGAAGAATGCTACTTTAACATGTAATTATTTAATATAATAATTATGTATTTTAATAATGAAATAAAGTAATTTAGTCACAATATTCCACTGTATTTCTTAATATAATTTATTTACAATAAAAAATAAAAAATAAACGTGTATTCGGGGTGCCAGACAATCGAGTGTCTATGTAGACACATAAATTTTTGAAAAGCATGTGACTTGAGGCTGAGCTTTAATTTTTCCAAATCATACACATCAGCACTGTGCTGTAACAGACTACCTAGGGTTAGTTAGGATTAGTAACCCTAGTCACTGCACCCCGAACCCTCCCACTTTTGTTCTTAGCGAATCAATATTGTTTTTAAATATTTGGGTTAATGTGATTGGACCATACTCAGCAAGTTTTATTAACGGTCAGCAGATTGTTAGTTAATGTAACAATACTAATTGACGTGGAAGCAGCTAAATATGAGAGAAAATTCTGTAATTTCTTTGCTAAAATACCCCTTTGCAAGGCAATCGGACGAAGAAAGAAAAAAAGTTAAAGAGCTTGGACCAGATTTGCCTGTTCTTCTAATTAAGCAGCAGTCAAGTGATGAGCTTACACTCTGTGCTTTTCCAGCACTTCTTATGGCAAGCGGAGCTGCCTGACTGTCTGCGATGTGAGTCATGCCTTTATTTTATACTATTAGTAATGATGCTTAATCACCTGATAAATGGCTATTCACAGGCGATTATTAAAAGTTTAATTTTAATTTTGTTTCGGGCCCCCCAAAATTTTTTTGCACCTGCCACCACTGCTCCTGAAAATAATTATTTGATGTGTATGAAACTTTCAAAATAGATAAACGTTTCTGGTTTCTGTTGGCAATTTTCCTGTAATTCACATTATATTATTCATGCAAATGATACAAAACAGTTTAGTGCAGCATAATTGATTCAAAGAACAAAAATGATATGAGCTTTTCACGAAGTGGAACTGTCTGGTGTATATGTATTTGTGCATATTAAGCATACCGGTGTGAATATAATTTAGTATTAGTATTAATTTAGTATATCAGCTGATTGCCCATAGAATGCATAAATATCTGTTGATGGGCTTTAGACCGCACGCATTTACAGCATTTCAAGCATTTACTTGAAACCGAAGACAGGTTTTTGTAAACAAGGCAGTATTTTGTATATCTAAAACTACCACGGACTTGGTGAAATACATGATAAACACACATACTGTATATTCATGACAGTGTTATACGTTAGCCAAAACCAAGGCCTATCACATTACAAACCCAGAAACACACTATAAAAATGCAATGAGTGGGCTAATCTAAATTTTATATTCACTTCAACATCTAACATTATGCATGAACAAATGCAAAACTGAACGAAATATATTACAAATTAATTTAGAGAGTATCATATTGGAAACCCAGAAAAGAGCTATAAATGCAATGGGTATTTATCAATTTTAATTATATTAAACTTCAGCATCTAACATTATACACGAACCATTGGAAGACATTGTAAAGCAATGTCCAGCTGCAAAACCTAGCCCAAACTATTTATAAATATAGTCTGAAAATAAATAAAAGTTTTATATAATCAGACAAAGAATTATAACATTCAATAACTTACTCCTCAGAATCTTCGGCGGAACCAATTCGCTGTTCAAAATGTAACCTCTCATCGTCAATCTTCCTCAGAGGCAAAGGTGAATTCTTCCTCACTGTCCAAAATCATCTGGAGGGCCTCTTCACCGGAATAGCGTGCCATCCTCAAAACGCGATGAGCGTTGAGTGAATCCGATGTAAAAAACGTCATGCTTCTTATGCCATTGATCGGGGGAGGGGGGGAGGGGGGACATGTAGCGTGTGTCACACATGGACGATTATAACAAAGCCAAAGTAGCTTGTGCACTTTTGTTGTTATTGGGAGTGTACACAAAAAACGTAGACACCTAACAGTTTCGAATGGTGTATTACACTTATTTGTGTGACGAAAATCAACACAGGATTATTAGTGTCTTTTGCAATGATAAGAAAAAAAAGAGACCTCAGAGAGTTAAGTGAACTCTTTTTGGGAGGGTAAAGATATAAGTGTTGAAGGTCCTCCAGTTGAACACTGGAAAGAAACATTAGGATATCACCACATGGATAAATATTTGCAAGGAACTTGACTGAATGTTAATACTTATGATGACTGTGAATGAAACTATTTAAAGTGATTGTTTTATATTGCACTTATATTGCAAATTAGTGTCATAGTCTTGGTTGTGAACTTGAACTGGGGGTAATGAACACATTTTTACTAGAACTGGCCATTTTAACAGATAATGAAAAGGCAAAACATATGAAGTTATGTGAAAACTTTCCCCTTCCTGACCTAATGTCCTGATCCCTGTAGCTAAATTCTTGTCTAATTACTAATATACATAATTGCTTGCGATTGGATAAACTGCATAAGAGAATAAATTTGTAACAGGAGATGTTTGGTCAAGCACTGGTTCGTGAATGGACGGCAGGGTCAAGCAGAGTGAGGATAAAATGGCACTACTCCTTCTGCATCCTCAAGGCCCTCCTATGCAACAGTGTACCTGTATCTACAGCAGAAAATTAAAAAAATTAAAAAAAAAAAAAAAAACACTGAAATTGCTGAATATTGAAGGTAAGTTTTTCTTCAACTCTACTAGAGTATGTTTAAATTTAATCTGAAATATAGTGTTCTGTCTGTTGATCACACTTACCCTAAAGTTTTTAAACAAAAATCAAATAAGACATCTTTGTTTCAAAAGGTACTGTAATTACAAGATGTGTTCAACTCAAACCAAGACTTTTGATTTTGCAAAATAACAGAACACATTTACACTAATACACTTACCCCCAATGTTTCACTACTGCTTGGATACCATCAGTGTAGAAAGTTCTCAGTACGCTGCAGCCATGATCAGACTGCCTGGCTCATATCTAAAATGCTGGCTTCCCAGGAACTCCTTTAATGGCCCAAACGTTCACAGGAACAATTGCAGTGAGATTCTAGCCACCTCAGGCGGGTTCATCATTCATGGACGTACAGCGTTCGTGGCTAAGAGTCTCATCACCATACTGTGCTTGTAGTCTTCTGTAATTGTTGGCTTTAACAACTTAAATTTATGAGAATTTCCCAGTTTGGTTTGAAAACCCTTGTATAAACAAACACTGTCCTCAGCTTATCCACAGCATTCTTATTTATAATCGGCTCATACTTAACATCCTTTGAACACGGGAGCAATGTTTGAGTAAATATTATTCTATACAATAAGGATTTCAGACATTTTTATGCTGATCTGCCGTAATACAGTATCAGTATGCTGGCTGGCTATCATGAGGGTTTTTACAGACCTTATTAGGAACACTGACTAATTACAGCATTAGACAAACAGAACGATAGAGCCCTAGTGGCTGTGCATCATGGTGTGACAGATGACCCACTTCCCAAAAATACGTAATTGGGTCTTTGAGACTGATTGTCGCTAGTGAGTTTTTCAGCCACGGTCAGCCAAAAACAAGCAGAGTTTTTTTTTTTTTTTTACCTAACATAAGTTTTGTTCCTAGTGCCCGAAGTCTCCTGGGATAGGCTCCAGGTCCCCCGCGACCCTGATCATAGGATTAAGCAGTATAGAAAATGAATGAATGAATGAATGAATAAGTTTTGTTGACAAAGTTACCTTTACTTCTTCTGTTATTCTTCTTTCTGTTTTTCTTCTTCACCCATCTTTTTATGATTCCTAGGAACTCAAACTTCCATTTTACGTTAGCAGGACTGAACTCTGATAAATTGCTCTGGAGGAAGAATTTCAGCATGAAGGGAAAAAAAAGAAATAAAAAATGGCCGACCCTCTGCACAACACTGCTGATAGACAATTTATCTTCCCTCGTTCGGCCGGCAGATGCTTTTGGAAATGAGAAACGTGGGAGAAAAGCCCGGGATGGGAGGCAGCAGGGGGTACGAAGAGAATCACGCTCTGTAAACCGTCACTTTGTCACTTTCATCACTCTGTGTGTTTACTCGGGCGCGTTTCGCAGCAGATGCACAAACAACGCGATGATAACGGCTGCAACCCCTTAATGAAGACGAATGTCCTGAAATGATTTTCGAGATCAATAAAGCTTTTGTCTGGAAAGATCATTTGACTCCCTTAATCAGATGTCCTTAGGGTATGATTCTATGAGAAACAAATCATTGATATTTAAATCAGCTGTGTGCAAAGTAGTCCTAAAGATAGCCATAGTGGTAATTTGATGTATATTTAATCCTAAAATGTAGAAATACTATCAAACATTTGCTAATGTTAAATGTAAGAAGAAGACAAAACAACCTTTGAGAACCTTAAAGACTTTTTAAAGTTTTTGCATACATTTAAAACCTGTATCATTTCTATTTCAAAGATGGTTGCAAGTAGAATCTTATTTATTATCTCAGCACAAAGACAATACCGATGATTTGTCTTCCCTCGTTTAGCAAGCAGATGCTTTTGGATATGAGAAATTGTCGTGAAAGTAATGGATGGGAGGTGGAAGGATTTTTGCCAATACAGCAATACGCCAACTGTTTGGCCCACCATTCTTTTAAAAATCAATCAAAGAATATCTTTATTTTGTCCATTTATAGTTACATTTAATTTTGAGAACATTTGTGAAACAACCACTACTTACATTACATTATCTCAGCTATGAACAAAAGTTTCCCCACAAGCTCGACTTCAAAAACAAAGTGAAGCTACCACGAGACATGAAAGCACAACTGAAGACTTTACTGTCAGACAAAACATACAGCCTGAAAGAAGCTCTTGCAACAACTTTAATTTATTAGAATCCTTTTAAAGAATATAAGTGATATTTTTTAAAGCAGGTCTACTTTGGATAAATGTGTGCAAAAAATGATGAGGCACGAAAAAAGGCAAAGCCAGGATTTCATGTTCATCAAGGCTAAAGTGCGGTTACAATATTGAAGAGGATCGCATTATAATAATTTTGTTTGGGTGTGTGAGTGTTTCATAATGCTGCCTGGTTTAGCTTTAAAAAGACTGTTGTCCACTAAATGTTTTCCATAATAAACATGCAATAAGCAGGTGACCTTTCCACTTATGCTTTGGCCAGGACTCCTAAAGTAACAGAGTAAAAAACTGATTGAGAAAGGTTGCAGAAATCCTCCGTTCATCACAATTGGAGAATTTTTGTACTCTTGACTTTCTTCTTTCAGCATGCTTTCACAGCATCAACTGTGTATGACAGGGGGAGAAAAAAAAGGTCAGCTACAGTACTCTAGCATTTCAATATGGAGAGACGCTTCAAGGCTTCAAATGTGGATAGAAAGGCTTTAGTGTGGGTTTAAAAACCACTTAAATTGCTTTTCCATTAAGCGTGCAAGAAATGAATAAACCTGTATACTGTTCTGTTTAGAGGTCTTAGAACAGATCATGCACACACGCATACAAAAAAACCCCTCTAATGTCTTCTCTTATATATGAGGGTGGAAGTAAGTATGAGGGGTTTCTTGCTGCATGCTGTGAACAGACATTTTGAAAAAACGTAACATGGAACTCCAACTTTCCATTTGCGAATAAAAAAAAAAGAGAGAAAGAGATCTGTTGAAATAAATTTGTTTCTACTTGGATCAATGGAAAGTTATATTAGCAGACTCATGGGTTTGATTCACGCCTTTGAATCTGTGTGTGTGGAGATTGCATGTTCTCCCCAGGCTTGGTGGTTTCCCTCTGGGTACTCTGATTTCTAACTCAAATCAAAAGAGTATGAGAATGTGAGTGAGTGAATGAGAGATTGTTAGCAAATAATCTTATAGCTCATTTACACATCTGCCTAAGCCTGATAATTTTCTTTATTACATGTTATACACAGGGCTCGATTTGAGGGGGGATACGGGGATCTAAAAGAAACGACAAACACCATCCCCTCTAAAAAAAAAGAAAAAACTAAAACATCCCCTTACCATCCACTTTAGATTAATAATGCTGTGTATTTTAAATACATTTTGACTTGAAAAACGAACAAGTCTTGGTTTACCCTGCTCGGTCTTAGTGCGCGTCTCTCACTGGTATAATCAACATCCATGCACGCGTGTACTGTTTACTATAACACTTTGTGTGTGCACATAAAACATATTTTGTGTTTGTATGCGTGTGTGTACAGCGCACATATAATAAACAGTACATGTGTTTGTAACACATGTGTGCGCGTGTGTAAAGCAAAAGCTTAGAGAGGTTAAAGATCCATTTGCTCTCTGTGTGTCAGCCTGCCGTTATGTGTGTGCACGCGTCATTAGACACAGTGACCCTTCACACACACACACACACACACACACAAAACCCTCCTCCTCCTCTCGCCTTTCTACACACACACACACCCTCCTCCTCTCGTCTTCACACACACACACACACACACACACACACACACACACATTCTCTGCTCTACACAGAAACACTGCTCTGTCACGATTCTTTTCAAAGTGTAAAGTGTAGGATAATTTTTTTTTATTATTATTATTTTTTTACTTTACAGCAGTGGTTCCGTTAGCGTGTGCTCATGCGAGAGTTATTAGCGATGTTCCTTGCTAATTTTTCCAATAAAACAGTCTTTCCGTTAATGTGTGTGTGTGTGTGTGTGTGTGTGTGTGTGTGAGAAACTCAAATAAGAGGAGGAAGGTTTACTGTGTAAGATGAGAAGAAGGACAGGGGAGGGTCTGATTCCTCCCTTCCTCTTACTTTAGCTTTTTTACTTAATATTTTGTGTTAATTATATTTATTTCTTTTTTGGGCTGTGGAACAAATAATTTTAGTTTCCATTTTTTCTTATGGGAACTTTCGCTTTGATTTATGAGTTTATAATCCAAGGTTCCACTGTATTTCAAAAAGAAGAGATGATTACACAAATAAACCACCATCTTTTATAATTTTATTTTCAATTTAAAGAAGAGGCCTTGTTTTGTTCATTAGACTTTGTGGTTTCACTTACATGCTTGGGTACAAAAGGGTCAAAAACAATTTTTTAATGCCATAATAGTAATTTAATGATCTTTTGAGATTGTGTGTGTGTGTGTGTGTGTGTGTGTGTGTGTGTGTGTGTGAGGGAGAGAGTGAGAAAGAAAAAGAGACTGGTGCATAGTCATACAAAACTACCATACTATTACATTATTTCATTACTAATCATAATTTGGACAATTGCATGTTTAAATGCATGTGCTTTGTTTTGATGGCTTCAAGTTGATTTAATTAAACATATTTTGTTCTTAAAAATTTGACATATTTCACAATAATTTTTTATGGTTAGGTATAACCCTGAATATACACGAAAACGTCTCGGGTTACTTCGCTGTAACCCTGTTCCCTGAAAAGGTGGGAACGACATGCTGCGTGAAAACGCTATGGGAAACATCTTGTCATGTTGCCAGTTGTGAAGCATGTGTGTATCAAACACGCCAAA
>JAQQZS010000014.1:4594843-4608990 GCA_030068045.1 Platyallabes tihoni | reverse complement strand
GAGTACTCACGAATCGGATGCGAAGCGTCGGAACCAGCATGGGCAACTCAATGACTGAGCAATGTGATAATCCATTTGGTCTCCTTTTATGCTTCCTGAATCGGGTCCTAGTGCCGGCCGCGGTGCGAGTGCGCATGACAGTATATGATTATGATACAGTTTTATTTTCTTTTTTCCTTAATGTAGTGCCATTTTTTTTTCAGCAAAATGCTACTTGTGTGTAAGTGTGTGTGTAATGTAAGCAGAAAATATTGTCATTATTATCTACAGTAAATATACTGTAAGTATACTGTACTGAATGACTGTTACTGGCAACTTAGACTATTTAAGCTATTTTTTTCTTTAAAGGAAAGCCACTTTATGAAAGCGATTTTCCATTTTTCCCACTTCAGACTGAGTACAATTAGGAGTTCATATTTTGATGTTATTTTGTTATTTATTTTTGTACTTATCTATACTGTACCAAATTGGAGAATCTAATTTTAAAAAATGAGCAGGTGGTTTGGAGTGTTACTGTAAATTTGCATTTGGTAGCTGTTCAATAGAACTCTCTACATGAGGACCTAAGAGGTCTATAAGTGAAAAAAAGAGAGACAAAACCATTATGAGTGGCCAGTACAAAAGAAGGAATTAACTGGCAAGCTCAGCAATGGCCAAAGGCCTGTACTAAAATGGAGGAATGCAGAATCCTGTCCATGGTAAAAAAAAAAAAAAAAATTTAAAAAAACCTTTCACAACATCTAGCCAATTCAAGACCATTATTGAGGAGGTAGGTGTCCCAGTGTCAAAGTCTAAAGTCAAGAGATTATTATGAAGTACTGGAGCTTCACACCACCTGAATGATGAGGGGGAAAAAGTATAGAGAATAAAGGTATCATCTCATAATCCAAAGCATACCACATCATTTGTCAAACATGATGGAGGCAGTGTTATGGCCAAAGTGGGTATGGGCTGCCAATGGAACTGGGTCACGGGAGTTATTTATGACATGACTGCTGTTAAAAGTAGTAGGATTAATTCTGAAGTAGAGTTCCAGTAAAGGAACCTTAAGACCATGCTTCATATTGTAAATGTATAACGTCCCAAAATATACAGTGAAAGCTACCCAGGGCAAAGATAAACAGATCTTCTTGACTGGCCAAGTCAGTCTCCTGTTCTCAACCCAACAGAGCATGGTTTTCACTTTTTTTCACCAGACTGAAGGCAGAAAGACCCATAAACAACCAGCAGCTGAAAGCAGCTGCAGTAAAGAGCTGGCAAAACATTATGAGGGAGGAAACTTATCATTTTGTCATGTCCCTGGGTTCCAGACTTCTGGCTGTCATTGATTGCAAAGTATTTTCATCCAAGTATTAAAGGCAATCCTTATTTATTGTAATTATGTCCATTTGTTTCAATATTTATGAACCCCCATCTCAACAAACACACACACACACACACACACACAAAACTATATGTCTTGGTGCTCTCATTGTCATGCTTCATTCATATCTGCCATCACCCTGCTACTGTTTAAATGCACTTAAAACATTTCTTCAGGTTATTTGTATTGCAAAAAATGCTGTTCCTACTTTTGACATGTTCAAAGAGCACAGTTCTATGAGCACAGTGATGCTTTGCTTTGATTGCCCTCATTAATCATGAAATACATCAAGAGTGCTGTCATGTAGTGCCATCTGTTCATTATTGTGAGAATCTACACTAGGTTGATGTCACTTAGAATCATGTGGTATTGGTTGTTGGTCTCAAAGCACTTTCTTGAATGAATACAAATGAATAACTGTGCAGTTATACCAATACCAATACCACTATTGGTATTGATGGGTCCCTATCCAATACAATCAACAGGAATAGTATTGATAGTTATGGAGCCATAAACACCTTTTCCATGATTGCCTATAAATAAGCAATGGAGAGAGAGTTGTACAGCAATTTAAAGCCTTGTTTGTGGTTTCAGGTGAAAGAATTGAGTTGACACTGAAAGAAAATAGTGGAAAACCAAAATGATAATTTTCACCTAGACATTGAAAAGCTCTAGCGTCAATCTCCAGCAGAGTGGAAACATCACACATTGCAATTTATTCATTGCACAATGAAAAAAAAATAAACTAATCCCAATAAGCATGCTCTCTCTCTCTCTCCATCTCTGGCTGCTCCATTAACTTTGATGATGGTTGAGTCCATCATATGGTGCCTTCTTCAGCCGTCGCCATTTAATTTATGAGCTGGAGTGTGCTGCTGACATAACCTGAAGCTGCTTTCCCTCTCTTGCCATTATTGAAACAGGCCTGAGCATCGTAATATTGATACAACACTGATGTGTAACATAAAATGGAAAGGCTAGCCCACGGCTGGGAATGCGGCACTTTTTAGAGATCGTATAACCGCTGTGAAAATAGTGATGGAGGACTAAACAAAGTCAGGTTTTATTGTCGTTCCATCCATCATGACTCGTATAAAGATACAAAAGTGACTCTGAATGCACTATACCACGCATAAAGGTGGAAAAATGCAGAGGATTTTGTATCACAGATTTGGATAGAGAGATGGGTAAAGCAGCAGAATTTTTATTTTATTTTATTTAGAGTTTTTATTTAATTCAGAGGTCAGGTCAGGGTTAGGCTAAAACAGAAATTATTCAGAAGATTAAACTGGACTACCTTCTCAATAATTCCTATTTCAGTCTAACACTGGGCTTAGATAATCATGTCAGCCTATGATCTGACCTCTGAACTAAAGAAAAAAAAGCAATATTCAGAAAGCACTGTGTTAAAAATACTTACCCATGAAGCTGACCCAGTGAAATGATGGAATTATAGTATTTAATAAGGCACGGCCATGTCTATTGGGGCCATAAGGGAATTATTTATGGTCATAAGATACCAAAGTCATGTTTATGAATTGTGTTACGTAATTAACTTGTAACATCCAGTTAACAATTTGGCAGGAACTATTTAAAAAGTCAACACCAGTGACTCTAGTATGTCTTCACTCCAAGATTAAAGTGTACTGATCTCTGTCGTTGCCATGTTTAGGTTTGTGTGGTCACAATAATTAAATTCTACTTAAACTCATTTTAAAACACAATTGTGGCCACAAGACCACAAAATAGATCTCTGGAAGCATTTGTTTGTGAAAGATTTCCCACAACATTGATCTACTGGGTTATTCTTTGTTTTTTTTTGCCAAATGCAGGTAGAGACAATGAACGAGAAAACAAGTCTGCACGCAGAAACCAGGAAGGACACACCGAGACTGGATTTCAGAAATACAGTACTGTAGGTCTACACAAGGGACTAGGCTAACAAGAGACTGTAATGTGAAAAACTATGATGCGTTGAAACCAGATCCAAATCTGGCAGCTAGGAAACAATGAGACTAGAGCTAGCAAATTGGAATTATGTCTATAGATACTAGATATGATAAATGAGGAACAAAGGAGGCTACACAAAGAAACTTGGAAAGGAGGAATGTACAGTATAACAAGCAGCATAGAACTAGTAAACAAGTGATATCATACTAGATGCTGGTAGACTTTAAGAAGAATCTACATATAGAAAATATGGAAAATATATAGAAAATAAGGACTCCTAATATGGAGCTGGAAAACACAAGGTCTAGAATTAGACATTAGGACTTATGGGACCAGGAATCCACAACACTAACCCCCTATTTTCACCAGGAACAGTTGCGTAGCATTCTGGCTGGGACCTGGTTGCCAGAGTTGCCATGCTTGTCAATGCTTTTAAATCCAACAGATGTCCTAAAGTACTTTATATCTTTAGCAGAAGTGGTGCTTTGCTCTGTTGAAGATAGTCAAGTAGTCTATCATTAACCTTCTGGAAGAAGTTCAACCTGCCAATCACATAAAGCTTTCTTCTTGAATATTCATTACCAGGTCAAAGGTCTAGTCAAGCTGCTCTGCTTCTAAAATGCTCTGGGTGTGGTATGAAGCTGGGTAGAAGATGAAACAAAACTATTCTATGTTGGAGTCTGGTGCTAGATAATAAAAAATAAGGACTATTTTACTACCAGTAATGTGTAACCGCCAATGGGTAACAGTGGGTCAAAAGATTGACACTAGGGACTAGAGGACCAAGATCTGAGAAACCGAGTAAGAAGTGAAATACTAGGCATAAGTAACTAGAAACAAGGGATCTAGAGTGAGATCCTAGTTAGACTACAACAAGAAACTAAGTAAGGAGTCGGAATAGCAGATATAAGGAACTAGTACTAGAAGGA
Source organism: Platyallabes tihoni (assembly GCA_030068045.1). NCBI lineage: Eukaryota > Metazoa > Chordata > Actinopteri > Siluriformes > Clariidae > Platyallabes > Platyallabes tihoni. The sequence goes on along the minus strand of JAQQZS010000014.1, from coordinate 4,604,748 downwards.
ACGGACTAGCACACAAGTACACTAGGATTAGCAACTAGAAATGCTGTAACTCTGGGAAATACGAAACTATTTTATGGGTTTATTAACTATATGTTTACTGTAAGTATTATTGGCACTTGTATCATCTTGCAGGCTTATTCATTTTCTTTTTTTTTTTATTCTTTTTTTGTACAAACTTTGGCACGAAACTAGTCCCATATCGCGCAGATCAAGAATTTTGTTGAAATATAAAATTGATCACATTTAAGGATGCTTGCATGCTGCGTTAGAACATAACCCGTAAGAGGGTATAAGTTGTAACATACTGTATAATGGTGAACGTACTCCCCCATCGAAACAGGAAGTGCTCACAGTTGCATTCCCTGCTACTGTATGTAACTTCCATAGGAACTGTAAGACTGAACCTACAGTAACTGTGGATCCATTGTCATAGAGACATGGGGATGGGCTTATTTTACTCAGGCAACCAATCAGTCTCTCAGGATCATTGTGAAGCTGTTAAGCCACACCCTAACAACCACTTTAGAGCACCTTAGCAACTGATCCTGGAGACTATAAAAGTCTTGAGGCTTGAGTTTTATTATTATTATTATTATTATGTTTTAAAATTACTACTGTTTTCCCTATATTCGTACTCCAAAATGTTGTTGAAATGTTTGATAAGGTTGTAGACACTTGTGAAGGAACTTCGTCTCTTTTTCCATGCAGAATGGTTTAATGGTCTCAGTGCTGTGCTTTTAAACTGTCTAGATAACATCTATAAACATTTAAAACTATCTATAAAACATTTTTTATAAAAATTGACAACTCTGTTCATCATAGATTTTTATGGTATGTATCCTACTAGAAAAAGATTCAGCTTTTATTAAAAAACTCTTATTGAAAGAGTTTATAATTAAATTAGCAAGTGCATAATATGTGATTAATCACCAGGAGATTTTTTTTTCACCTTATTTGTTCGTTGATGTGCCTCATTAAAGTCTTTCAGCATTAAGGTAGCTTGAAGGTGCCTAATTAATACTTTACCACAGTGTTTTTCATTTCATATCTGCTTCGATTCAATATCTCGAGGAAGATTAAGAATAGTACAGATGTGTTATATGTGTTATATCATCTCTTAGCTTTTAAGTTTTTCATTTCTTTTAAAGTTCTTCACTGCTTTACACCAATGTTCTGTAAATCCTTTTTTTTAATCAAGCCAGATTAATCAACACAATGATTACAAAATAATAATCAACTCAGGCAGTAGGGATGAATGCTAAAACTCATCATTCAGCTTCGTTTATGGATGCTGCCAATAAGTCACAAAAAAAAATTTATTAAGTGGATACTTCAAGCAAAGCGATCCGATATTGTTGCTCATCATGGTGTCTGAACGATCGGTTTTGTTCACAGCTTGATTAGTTTCTGACTACAGAAAGAACCGAGGCATCAAGAGAATGCTTTAATCTCTGAACGTACTGTGGAACTTCACCAGACATATGTGACAGATGAACAGCTTCAGAAAGGCAACGAGGGGGGGGAAAAAAACACCTTTAAAATGCTACAGTGGATAAAATTAATTTCAAAACCCTAAACATGTTTTCAGGTAAAATATGTACAACTTAACGTTAGGAACCCAGTGCTAGGAATTTACTGGTACTGTTTTCATGCTTAACACCTTTTCCCTGGGGAGCATCTGATAATAAGTCATAAGAAGTCTGTAAGTCCCATAATGACCCCCGTTTGACCCACTGTCCTTCATGTCCTTCATTAAAAGACCATAAGAGCTCCTCATTGCATTGATGACATGTCAATGAAGAATCAATTATTATCTTCAGTGACTGTGCATCTTAATTGAGCATTCGGGTTCTTTAAATGCTCTTACTTCATATGTCATAGGCAGAAGCAATGATGAAAAGGTGATTCCAGTCCAAAAACATTCAGCTGAATTTAATTATTTCCTAAAATTATGAAACAAGATCAGAGTTTCCAGGATGCATCATTGTGCAACGTCATCAACACCTTCAGACTCATTAGAATGGAAAATTCCACAGCATTTCATGCTTTTGCTTCTTTTTTATTTCTTTTTTTTTTATTTTTAAATAAAACAGCTTAGGGTTATAGACCTTGCTTATTAGCTTAATTATGGTAGGAAGGGTCAGGGGCAAGTGTAACCCTCTGGTTATACAGAAAGCATATGCTCTAGGGATGATGAGAAGTGATTTAGTGGAAAGAATCACTGCTAATCAATCCAAGCCATTCTCTCCATTATTTACATCTTGATGGGTGTGGTACTGCCCAAGATCACTCCGTACCCACCCACAGGACACTCTCAGTGTGGCTCAATTCCAGTGGATGTATTTGAAGGCTAAGTATGAAGGAGTGTCACAACTAAATATTTACATGCAAGCTATTAAATAAAATAAAAAAAAACATGGGGATTTATGTGAAATTCACTCCCTGAGAGACAGGTTTTCATGGTTAAGTGTTACAAGACATTAACCAGTGCAGTTTGGCTGCCTGCATCCTATTCCACAACCATTTTTACCACAATCCTTGTCATTTTATAGATGATTTGTACTTCATATTACACTGATGGTAGGGTGGAAACACCTGGTGTCACAGTTAGAAAGGCCTCATTTAAGGCATCTCATTTCATTTCTGCATTTGTGGTCTACGCAGTCAGCAAAGGAAGACAAGTCTACAAAGACCGCATAGACTGGATCCTTCGAAGAGTGCGGTCCCAGAACTGGGACACACTCAAAAAGTCTCACTGATGACTAACCCAACACTTTTAGTAGATTTTGGAGCAACCTGGTAGACATGAACAGTGCTTAAGCACCACCGTTATTAAAACATCAACAGTAATCTTTAGAAGAAGAGCATTCAGCACTTCAGTAATGTTTAAAAGTCTTGTCAAATTGATGCGATTTGACACTATGAAGTTGTTATGCTGGTTTGACTTTTATCAAACTTGTGTTTGAGACCTGGCCATTTTCAGGTTCTTTGTCAACTCTAGGTGTTTATACGATTATATCCAACAGAAAGAAAAAAAATCTCTTTTTTTGACGTTTGACACTTCCTGCCAGGCTGGATTACTTTTGAGGCGGCTGACGGATCGATCCAGACGCTCTTGTGTGATAAATGGAGTGCGATGTGACGAGCATAATGACTTCTTTTTCACTTTTTGAGGTTTATTTATCGATTACACCAAGGCCGTTTTGAAAGGCCGATATCTAGTTGAAAGGAAATAAAAGTGGAGCGAAAGTGTAAGTCTGAGGCCGTCATACAGTAGGTAGTCAACCAGAATGTTTTTTTTTTTTTTTTTTTTTTTTAAAGCAGGAAAATTGATTTGGGGTTAAAGCTTAAAGCATTTTCAATTAATTCTTTTTTTTTTTTTTTTGACTGAAAGGTCAAAATTCACATTTTCACGTTCTGCATTTGAAATTCACGGCTCCCCTTCAACTGACCTTGACCTTAAGTTATACAGAGTCACAGGCTTTAAATCGTGCTCATCTTTTCCGTTATGAAGAGCCCGTATCACTCTGTCCATTAAATATCCAGAGAAGGCATCTTGTAAAATTCATTCAACCATCTCAAATCCTCTAATAAAATGAACAGTGATTTATTAACCGTCAAGACCTTGGCCCGTTAAGATCGCTCTCTTGTGCTATTATCGTTTATGAACTTCAGATCGAGTCCAGCCTGGGGTGTGTGTGTTGGGGTGGGGGGTGATGGGGTATGTGGTATAGTTTATCAGAACTTTACAAGAAGCTGGTTGGATAAAGATGACTTAAAAATCTTTAAGGGGCAGTTTTGCAGACAAATCTTTTGAATGAACATGACGGCGACTCTCTGCTGATAATTTGTTCCAGTCGAAGACTACATTTAATCTATTTCAGGCCGCAGGCATCACAAAGATTTGAGCTATAGCCGGTTAGCTACTGCATGTCTGCCGAGAATTCATTAGCACGGAGCTAAATCCTGAGCTCTTAGACATTCAGACGAGTTGAAAAAAAAGTGAAATTAACTCAACAGGAAATGCATCAACCTTACTGTTAGACAGACAAGGGAATATTCAGGTGCCACAATAATTAAATGGTCCGGAGTGGACAAGCTCGGGGACATGAAATAAAAAAAGAAGCTAGAAATTACAACTCGTTTATTCCGAGCACAGTACCTCGTCCCTGAGAGCCACAGCCACTTCTTTGGTAGTGCACTCAGACTTGTAGACCAGTGTGTACGTCAGAAGGAATAAAAGTCACTGTGAAGCTTCTGTCTTCCATTAAGCAAGAAGAGCCACACATGATGCAAGCAAAGAGCAAGCTTTGTTCCTTGGAGAAGCGAAATGAGGGAAATATTTGACTAGAATGGAAACCGATGGGGGCGCCATTATGTAATATTCTGTAATTCTATTACATTTGCAAAAATATACATCAAGTGAAGGTAAAAGACAGTGTCCTTTAATAATCTAATAAGCACATAAGGTTATAAGTTTTATTATTAAAAAAAGTTTTAAAAACCTGCGAAATTTGAAACACATCACTCTACTTAAAATGTAATTATTTCACAAATCTCAAACTTTTTTAATTAATGTGCAAATCCATGTCATACCTTATGTTTAGGGCAAGTATTACCACTAGTAGTTCATTATAGAATTTTAAAATATGCACTTTTCATTTATAGTTCCTCCACACAGCTTCATTACATTTACATCAAGGAAATGTATTTATTGAATTTTATTGTATTTTATCTGAATTTATTGATGATCATGAGAAGAAAAGTTATATAAATATATATATATTCAGACTAATAAATTTTATAAGTGCAACTCTGTGATGTACATTATATATTTAAATTAATATGGTATGCACCAAAATATACATTACTGAAACTGTTTGAAAAAGGCAGCAATACAATTCAGAGATTTAATAAGATGCACACAGAAGTCACACACCGTTCTGTTACTGTACTGTGTCAGCATGATCATTTCCTTTTGCAGGAGTCTGCAGCAGCCTTTGTTCCGGGACATGTTTGAGAACCTACAGCGAGGCAGAGCACACACACACACACACACACACACACACACTGCACTGACTTTACACATACCATGGAAAGTCAACATGCTAATAGTGTGTACTGTATGTTAGTTTCTTTCAGGAGAAATACACACACATGACAACAAGCTAATGTTTGTCTTTTTTTCAGTGCCGTATGTTTTTGCAGCACACTGTATATTAGGGAAAAATTATAATAATACATTAATGTAAAAAGTTCTCATACTGTACCACTTAATATAAATGCTAGTTATCCGCTAGAGCTGTGTGATTTTATCGATTATGCTGTTGAATAAATTTTTTGTTGGTTTTCATTTTAGGATCTGTTGATGCTTTTTAAGTATTTAAATAAACTTGTCAATGTTAAATGGTCTACAATTGACAAATTTTCTAATTAACAAACTGTTTTTGTAAAAAAAAAAAAATGCTCACATCTACTGCTCTCATTTTGCAAGATTAAAACTGCTTCTTCTTTTTGGTTTATAGTCAGTTTAGTGCAATAGCACCCTCTACTGGACTGGAGTGTGGTTTGAAGATTGGAAGGAGAAAGATTATTGGTTTGATTTTTAATCACTAAGATACTTACTGTACAGGCATCCAATAGTTACAAGATCATTTAAGTAGTTTTCAATACACTTTTAATAACCAGGCAATAAACTTATTAGTGCTATTGAATTGAATCAACCAATCTACAGTCTATTAACCACACTGTGTGTAGTAGAAATTGCTGTGCTAAAAAATTAAGCAATGGTACTCAATTAACATTTAATAATAATGGATCAGGATCTTAGAATCAGGAAACTAGAAGTCAGAAATGGTGTTAATCTAAAGACCTAAGGTTTTCCTCTTTAATTTGTTTCAAAAGCAAACATCAGAAAAATCTCATCTTCTCATTTTTCCTTACATGTACATCATGGGTATGTGACAAATCTGTATTTAATGACAGGCAGAAAATAAATAACATCTTGACCCACTACAGGAATATTACTCCAGAATCAGGGCGAGTTCATATTTTATTAATCTCCCTAGTGAGTGTGCAGTTGATAATTGAAGCTCATTTAATCCAAAAAGAATAGCAGGACAAAGCTGGATCACAGGTCTGTAAATAATAGCGCCGGCACTATAGATTACTCCTATTTGTCAATGTCGGCGTGTCCTCTGTGCCGTTCTCACGTTCCTGCACACACCTAAGCGCCTGCAATTTCTACAATCAATTTGTCAATGGATTGCGTTAGGAATTCATAACACACCGGTTCATAGCACGCAGAGAGTGCCAGAAACATATTTCATCTGCAGAACAATTACAGCGCAATATGCAAAGGTTTCGATAATAAAACTTATTGTAGATTATAATGAAAAAGAGAGCAAAAGTATATCTGCATACTGTACAGTATGTGAATTTTTTTTTTACTATGCTGATGATTTTCAATAGAAGCCTCAAGTATGTGCTGCTTTGTTTGGTGTTTGCTGATTTTACAGTTTGTAAATATAAGTTTGCGGTTGTGATTCTTTTTATATATATATTTTATGACACCTTGAGCTTTTTGCCGTAAACTTAGCCTGCAGGACATGAACCAGAAAATGATTCCCGCCTAACAATATCTTAAAGCTTATGTCCTTGAGATACGTTTGATATATTATGTACTATGACTTTTTATGTGGGAATGCTGGGCATAAAAATTATACTGGTCCATTGATCCATACCACTGAATTCACTAATCTAATTGGTTGTTTCTACAGCATCAACCAATTTACAAAATTAGCATTTTGCACTGTCTTATCACACAATAAACATGATATTTCATTCATAAACATAACTGTTGTTATGGTAAGAAGGATTTCTGTGAGGCTACTTTAATATTTATGGAAGGAGTCTCCAGTGCCAGCTCATATCGAAGGAGCCACAAGTGTTTTGTGTTTGATCGTGGATCGTGCAATAACGGAATGTACGCTTTGTGTGTGTGTGTGTGTGTGTGTGTGTGTGATTATGTTTCAAGGGTTGCATTGAGGGATGGCACTTTAAATTTCGTTGTAATGACAATAAAGACTATTCTATTCTATTCTATTCTATTCTATTGTCTTGCCTCTTACAAAAGGACTCTCCAATGTTGGGTAGTGTTTGTGTCTACTGTTACAAAAGGAGTCTCACGTGCCAGCTTATATGAAGGGATGAGGTCTTATGAAAGGAGTCTCTAGTATCAGCACTTATTAAAGGAGTCTCCAGTATCAGCTCTTATGGAGGGAGTGTCCAGTATCAGCACCAGTGCAAGAAGTCTCCATTTCTAGCATTTATGTAAGGAGTATCCAATTTTAGCTTTAAGGGAAGGAGTCTCCAGTCCTAGCGCTTATGTATAGAGTATCCAGTTCCTGAGATTATAGAATGAGTCTCCAGTTTTAGCATTTATGTAAGGAATCTGCAGTTTCAGCACTTTATGGAAACAGGTTCCTAGTGCTTATACTGTACAAAGAGACTCTAGTTTCATTGCTTAGGAATGGAGTCTCCAGTGCCAGCTCTTATGAAAGAATTCTTCATTCTGTAGTGTCAGAGCTTATAAATTGAGCATCTGTGTCAGTGCTTATGAAAGGATTCTCCAGTGCTAGACCCAACTGATGGAGTCATCTGTTCAAGCGCTTATGCAATGAGTCTCCAGTGTCAGCACTCATGGAAGGAGACTCCATTTTTACTGCTTATGGAAGGTGTCTACAGTGTCAAATCATTTAAAAGGAGTCTCTATTATCAGTGCTTTTGAAAGGAGTCATCAGCATCAGAGACTAAAATATATGCTGCTGCTTTATTAAAAAAATAGAAAACATTTCAGGAATTAGAAAATAATTTGCATCAATTTCCTATTAAAACACACACCCAAATGTTTGATTCCTTATATATGTACTTGAGAACAATGAGAAAAATTTTTAAATAGGTTTAATATGTTTACTTTGAGCATCTAACATTATTTCGCACACAACGCACGTTTTCATAGAAATACCCCACAGCCTGTCTCTCCATGTGTGTGTGTGATAATGAAAGCCCCCTATGCAGCCATGGCAGGGTTATTTGTGTGAATATCGATGGTGTTGATGGATGGAGTTGTTCTGTTCTCATGCTGGACAGTGGAGAAGGTGAAATATGTCCAGCGGACTTCAGCCATGCATCACAGTGACTGAAATAGTTTGTATGATTGACCACTGTGCGTGACTGTTTTTTTTAGCCTCTGCTTAAAATACATGCAAAGTAAAGATTATTCAGTTCAGTTTAATGAGCGTTCGCACTGGGCACCTCAAATGAAAATTACAGGTTAGTTGGAATCAGAACAACGTTTTACACTTGCATGGAATCCAATAATAAAAAGGTTATTGTCAGATAAGAAATTTGTTTTAACAGTCTTATTTTCTTCTCCATTTATGTGTTAATTTTCTTGAAAAAAAAACCATGTAAACTCATTCTGTCTCAAATTACAGTCTTAACATTGACCCGATATGATTGAGTTCAAAAATGAAAGGGATAGAAATGAGAAAAAATGTCTTTATATGTTGTATGTTTCAAGGTTGTAATATCACCAATTCTTTGCTCAAGTTAAAGTCCGATTACTTAACTAAGTAAATTCTTAAAACATTATGGGCAATGGTGAAAGGAAAGATTTTCTTCAGCATGAAAGCACACACTAATTTACTGGTACTGATGCTAAATTAGGCATCCAAAGAACAAAGGACAATGGGGGGAAGAAGAAAAGCTTTATTGCTATCTATCCATTTTAATATCTCTGGTCCAATGCTAATCACTAGACATGATAATTTTAAGATTGACTCCTTTAAGTGTCAGAAGAAAAAGTCAACTTTAAAGACTTTAAAGACATGTGGTTAAAAGAAATGTACAATAGTAAGCAAAAGAGAAAGAAAACCCATGATTATAATAAAAAGTACCATCTAATTGGATGTAGATAAATTTTGGCATAAATGAAGCATTTATCCATATTATGCTAAATATACAGTAACTCCTCTTCATAGCCACTGTGGAAGCCTTGTTGGGATGGGGTCAACAGGAGAAAACGGTTGTCATTGGCAATTAATCTACCCTCATTTATTTGGCATCAGGAGATCACTCACTCGATCACTCACTCATCATCTACTGTATACCACTTTATCCTGTGTACAGGATCGCAGGGGGCGTGAAACTTATCCCAGAAGAAATAGGGACAAAGCAGGGGTACACCCTGGACAGGGTGCCAATGCATCCCAGGGCACACACACACACTCATTCACACACTAGTGGCAGTTTGGGAACACCAATTAGCTTAATCTGCATGTCTTTGGATTGTGGAAGGAACCGGAGTACATGGAGTAAACCAACCAAGCATGAGAAGAACATGCAAACTCCATGCACACAGATCCGAGGCAGGAACTGAACCCAGAACCTGGAGGCGACAATGATAACCAATACGCCACCATGCTGGTGGTGGTACATATGGTATTTTAAAAATTGTCATACATCATGAGGTGGCATAACATTATTTTTTAGGCAAAAAGAAATTGGTGACATTTGTTAAATAGTGTCTACCTTAAGATATTAATTTAACTTTACAATAGTTTGTCAAAAATTTTGGTGACTTCAATTTGGCAATATTATGGACGTTGGGACAAAGTTTGTATTACAATGCTTACCACTGGATCACTAGGGAACATGCTGTTGATGTGGATAAATGTGTATATGTAACAATGAGCATGGTCATTTCTTCAATGTTATCTCAACATTTCCAAAACAAGGTTGTCTGGACATTGAAGGTTATCACAACATCATTCATTCATTCATTCATCTTCTATACCGCTTTATCCTGTGATCAGGGTCGCGGGGGGCCTGGAGCCTATCCC
>JAQQZS010000014.1:4568530-4580262 GCA_030068045.1 Platyallabes tihoni | reverse complement strand
CTTTTCTTCTATGTAAAGCACTTTGAATTACCATTGTGTATGAAATGTGCTATACAAATAAACTTGCCTTGCCTTGACTTGCCTTGATGCAACCCTCCCATTTTATCTGGGTTTGGGACCGACACTGCATGCAGTGACTGAGTAGTATGGGGTTTGGCAATCCCCCAATGGCGGGGCTCAAACCCTAATCCTCAGATCCCCAAACCAGCAACCTAGATCCTTAGGCGTCTGAGCTACCTCTCCCCTTCAATCACCATTTTTTTTCCTTTTTCCACCAACCAGCTATAGTACCAACTCAGAATGTTGGAACTAATTAAAAGATGTCACTGTGATTGACAGGGAAAAAGATTATGGTTTCCTTGAAGCCTGGCCATGAATATATACAGTACATATACAGTATTGCGCTGCCACCTTGCACTTAATGGGTGCTGGGTTTCCTCCGGGTACTCCAGGTTCTTCAGTCACGGTGTAGGCTGATTGGCTGTTCCAAAATTTCCGTAGTGTATGATTAGATGTCCGTGTGTGTATGTGCTTGTGCCATGTGATAATGTGGCTTCCCTCCAGGGCATACCCTTCCATGTGCCCTAAGTTGACTGGGATAAAGCCCCCTATAACACTACACTGAATAAGAGATATAGCCAATGGATAGATGGATGGAGGGATGGATGGATGAACACATTCTACCATTAAATTTCCTGATTTTCACTTGCAGATTTTTTATTCAGAGTTTACATAAAAACTTCATTTACAACCGGTGATGACCTTTATTTCCCAGGTGACACAACTTTTTAAAGTAGCACTCCTTCTTTACTTTGGAGTATTTCAGCATTCTCTCACCAACAGAATCAAACATAGTCTCCCAGTTATTGCCTGGCTTGCTGTTCAGCTCCAGAGAGTGTCTCACTCATATTTCATTCCCAATTAGAACTCGGACCATTAAGTTCTCACGGTCGCTACTCAGCACAGCAGGTTGTTCCAAGAGTCCCATCGCTAAGAGATATGTTAAGGGGCTGGGTGTTTTTCTCTGGCTATGCCAGCTCAAGACCTGACTAACTTACAGGATTGGAGTGTCTTGTTTGATGCCAGTTGTGATTTGACCCTCTGAACATTGAACGCATGCTTCTATTAAGCTTTTGTGTCAGAGATATGAAAGCAGGAGTATCTTGATCTGTATCAAGTGACCTTTTCAAAGAAGTGCAAAGTTATTATGTCATTGCAGTTTGACAAAAGAGTGGACTCTTCAGGTCTGGAAGCTATGAATAAAATTATACTTTTTTCTGGGTGAAAATTGCACGTCCTCCTTGACAGGCCCATTGTAATTTGTTCATTGAAGGCTTAAATGCACGAGATTTCTTCGGAGACCTTTCACATGCAGATTTAAATTGCAGATGAAACTTTTGGAAGTGATTTCGATTACGAGGACTCGCTCATATTCCTGAAGAAGCTCGTTTTAATCAACCGATTATCAGAGCTGGGGTCTCGGGTAACGTGAAACTAGATATGGCTGCCAAGTCTTTTCTGGGGATCGAGAGAGGAATTGTCTGCCACTTCAAAGTGGCTGTGGTTTTGCGGCCTGTCCGAGTTAGTGTGGTGATTAATCTATTGGCGTGGAGTGGGGGATTGGGGGGGCGGTAGTGGAGGTCGCACCTTTGTCGGATCCGATTCGCAGCTTCTTGTAATGCAGTGAAGTTAAATAAGACCACAAAGGTCAACCAGCATTGCTAATAACAAATGACAATCATTTGGGATTTTTTATACTTAAAGCCAAGACCATAATGCACACACCTACTGTACACGAGTAATATTTCAACCTTGTGGCCTTCAAGTGGTATTTCATCAGTCCGCACTGACATTTGCAATGGAATGTGACAGGATGTGAGCGGATATGGTGGAATTTACCTTTCAAACACTTGATCCTGGGTATTTTTGCTTCAATATATTCTCTGCTGTTCTTCTGATTCCCAAATGACATTTGATTCATTTCAAGACCGTTCTCTTTTTTCCTTTTTGTAATAACTGTCATGCCTACTTTTGCTGTAATGTTTTCAATCAGGCACATGCCACAGCATCATCATGTTGTGGGAAATGATCACCATGGAGTCATTCTCTTTCCCAGTATTAGATTCAATTATATTTATGCATAAGCCAATAATATTAGCTTTCTACCACAAGATCGTTTCCTGAAAATTGGAAATTCTGGGAATAGTCCAAAACCATGTCTTGGTTAAATGATCTCAGCCATTTCCTTGGTAATAAATCACCTTACATTTACACATAAGCTAACAACCTTAGCATTCTACCACCGAAGATGTTTTCTTCACTCTCACTTATCGTCTATGCCGCTTGATCCGGTATACAGAGTTGCGGAGGGCCTGGAGCCTATCCCAGGAGACACAGGACACGAAGCACACACTGGACGAGGTGCCAATCCATTACAAGACACACACACATACACACACTACAGGCAATTTGGGAATGCCTAATCCACATGTTTTTGGACTGTGGGAGGAAATATAGTACACAGAGGAAACCCACCAAGCATTGGGGAGGAACATGCAAACTGCATGTACACAGATCTATGGCAGGAATGGAACCTGGACCCTAATTTGGAATTGTACAAAGCCTTGTCCTGGTTAAATGAAGTTATCACTTTTCCCCACTTATGCATCACCTCCCATACACACAAGAATCCTTGTGATTATTGTACCAAACCCTGCGCCTGAAATTTAAGTCAATGCTGTAATTTTCTGTAACTTGTACTATTGCTGTCTTGTTTAGATGATAAAGCCTTTCCACTAATGTTTTGTCATCCATTCACAGAGGATTCAAAGGAAGTTATAGTCAAGTAATGCTAGCCCCATACCTTTCAAACCGTGCTGGCTATAAATATTTAGCATTATTTATAGCTTAATGAAAACAAATGACATTTTTTTTTTTTTAAAGATTGACCTTAGCGTTGCACAAAAATAAATTTTTGCTCCACATTTACTAATCACTAGCTATTTCACAGGTACTAATACATTATACTAGTGGTGGTAAGCAAAAGTTGTTGTTTAGCATGAAATAAAAAAGAAAAAAAAGAAAGAAAAAAAAAACCTGTCTGTGGCAGGAGAAGGTTAGCAAAAAAGACAAAAAGCTTTCATTAATCATCTGTAAATGTCTGGCTTTCCAGTGACATTAAGATTTGATTCATCGCTAGACCCTATAGAGTCGTGCCACGGCTGAAGTAGTTTTAAATTCGAGAAACAGGCAGCGAGGAACCAAACCAATATAGAGTCAAGAGATATCGCCTAATCCGACTTGTGGTCCTGGCGCATCATCACAAGTGCTAATTCTGTTAGATCCTGCCTCGACCGGGACTCTCTAAGCACTGTGTGTCGTTATCCATGCCGTATCATTCGCAGTCATGTTCCTCACACACTGTAGACTCTCAATTAACTCGTCCCCAGACTGCATTCTCGCGTGCATTAAAGGACTGCCGAGCACGATAGGTCAGGGAAGATTATCTGTGATTTATTTGCCCTTCCCACATCGCCGTGCTCTTAAAGATGATTTTTCTTCTTTCTTCTCTTTTTTTTTTTTTTTAACCCAGGCGAGTCACAATCTCTCCTCCATTTGTATTCACTTTAGTGTTTCCTCTGATGCCGGGGACGAGGTGAAAAATGAAATTGAGACACATAAGAGAACGGAATCGATAATAATTGGGCTTTGTTTCTAAAACAGTGGGGATGGAGTGTCTCTTCGGTTCCCAAGCAGTGTGTCCCATTTATAACACAACTAGTTGGGAAGATTCTTCAGGAGTTGTTTTAGAGGTGTGTGAGCAGAGTGAATATATTATCACACAGACTCTTTGTTGGAAGTAAACAAATGTGCTTTAGTAAGCAATAATCCTTAGTTTTGATGTAGGTACAGCACATAGAATGTATTTCTCTCTCTCTCTCTCTCCCACACACACATGAATTTTAATTTCACTTTATGTATTCTACACACATACATGCTGAGCACAGATTAAACATATTGATCTATTATTCCGGACATGCAAATGAGACAAACGGCATCTAAACAGCACAAATGACATTAAAGCCTAGAAAATGAAAAGGTCAACCCGGAACAAGGCCCTCAGGCAACGGCGGTTTTTCTTTAATCATTCTGTACTTGTGTGAATTTCCAAATCAAATGTGAGTACAAGGCAGGTGAAGATGTAGATTTTTTGCATTATATTAAATCGGTGGGTCTTCTGATATAATGTTAGATATAATGTAAAACATATTGTAGGTGTTCAGTGCTGCATCTCTGAATATGATCTTGAACCACCCACATGGTAACGTTAAGCATAGAACATTGGCATAGAAAATCTGAATCTTAGCTTTGACTGAATGCTTATGGTTTTGTGCAAGGTCACATTGTACACGATCCTCTTCCATACAAGGCAAGATGATAAAGAATGACATTTGTCTCAGATAGATAGATAGATAGATAGATAGATATGAATGACTCTGCGTTCAAATATTTTATAATACAGTATAGTATCCATATGAAGAGCTCAGAAAAAGTTTATACCATGAAACCATATAAGGCTTTATTACTTCAACTTCATGTTCTTCTTGTTTTTGGAGTTTATTTCTAGCATATCTCTTCCAATCCTTACAAGTAATAAAAAAAAAACAAAGAAACAGCATCCTGTTTTTTGACGCCCGAGAGAACCACTTTGTTGATAATCGAACAATATTTTCATTGTAGTTAACTGTTATATTAGGCGTTGTTTTGTAATTGTGCGTAGGTGTGTGTGGGCCTGTCTGTGTGTGGGTAGGAGGGGGTCATGGGTGTGTTCTTGTGTAAATGAAATATACCACTGTATTTGTTACTGTATCTCCTGCAAAATCACCAACTTTCATGGCAGAACTGGAAAAAAAAGGAACAAAGCTAGCTATAATATTCCATCAGGAAGCACAATCCGAGCACACAAGAGAGACAAAGGCCTGACAGAGATCTCAAAAACGGAGACAGATATCGATGTGTCCTTGGGTTACCCCTAAGTGCTGACTATCGTTTTGCCACTTTGGGCCCAAGTCTCTGAGTATTGCCAGAGATTCGGGCGGATGTTTTGCTCCTGGTGAAAGTTGATCCGTCCCAAAAATCAGAGAAAGAGAGAGAGAGACATCGAAAGCTGTTAAGCTTTTAACCCTGCTGTTCTTGTTCACTTACTTAGCAATGGATACCCCATTGACCCAGGCTTCAATTAGCTCCATGATTAGTGATATACACATTTTCCAGATGGAAAATTGAGACGCTTCTCGTGCGATGGGACCATCCTGATGGTCAGAGGAAGGTGGTGTTAATTAGAGATGGAGGGAATGGGACAGCCATAAAGTTCCATGTTGGGCAAAATATTAAAAACGTTGTCTCATGCTGCTTTTAGGTGAATTTTAAAATAGGTCATCTTGACCCGAATTGAACACGAGGGTTTAAACTGCTTTTGGAGTTTGCCATATGGAGTACCTGTCCACATTGGATGTTCCCTCTGTGTCAGGAATTTAATATTAAGCTGCCTGCTGGCTGTTTACCAGATGGTGCAGTGAAACCCCTCGCAACGAGCCGCTTGAGACGAATATTCATGATGAAAGCATGCACTCCGGGTGATGAGTCCTCCGCTAAATTTTCTGACTACCAGACAAGGAGAAGTGGTTGCTTTACCTTAGGCAAAGAAGGTTGAGACCTTATTAGTTGGAAGCTGTCTCATACACCACCTTGGACACAGTTTCATCATGTTCTATTTAATCAAGTATCAATATGCTTTCGTGTTGGTTTCTCTATGACAAACAGACTATACTGCAAATGTGCCCTCTACACATAAACCAGTCAGTGCTTACCCCAGACTTTTAAATGTCTTTTAAAGATGCACTACATCCTGCTTTAGTGGGTTCCAACAAATCAAACTTTTATCCCTAAAAAAAATGTTGTTCATTAAAATGACATGCTGGTAGAACCTTTGTAAAGTTTGGGTTAAAGTTTCCAAGCAGACAACTGAGTCGAACTGGGAGAAACTTTTACTACTCGCTAATTAAGGGCCAGGAATAGTCAAAAGCCATGCTGGGAACTTTATGTGGAGTAAACAGTTATATATAAAACAATATCACATTATGAAAATCATTCTAATGGCTTAAAATAATGCTGTTGTACCGAATTGCTTACGTTAATTTGATGTGAAAAATATTTTTTTAAGAAGTACTGTAGAAGCAGGGGAAATACAAGATGCAGGTCTCTGCAGATATTTATTATTATTATTATTATTATTATTATTATTTTAAAATCTACCCAGAAGATTATTATTATTTTTTTTTTACATATAATTCATTCATTTCAACAGATTTTACATGTGATTTATTTATTTTCACATGAGATTTTACACAGACAGCCCGGTGACTGGGTGGCTAGTACGTTGGCCTAACACCTCAAGGGGGTTCAATTCCCATCCTGGGTCTGTGTGCTGTACTGTAGTCTGCATGTTCTCCTCATACTTGGTGGGTTTCCTCCAGGTACTCTGGTTTCCTCCCACAGTGCAAAGACATGCAGATTAGGTAAACTGGCTTTGATGAAATATTTGATATGTCAGTTGCCTATTTTCAAATGATAAATAATAAAAAAAATAATTAATCTATACGCAAAATGTGTATACCTGTGAAGCTGCATTGTGACAATGTCTATTGTTCAAAGTGCTATATAACAATATTTTATTTAATTGAGTATTACTTTATAGTCATATACAGTAAACAGAAGATTTTAGCCCAGCATTTATATGACACTTTATAGGCCACTCATTGAAATACTAGGGAACTCAAAATTTCTAAGTTCTAAGACTTTTTACTTTTGTGTTTATTAGTTCAAAATTCTTATATATTTTTTTTGTCATTTTCTGTTGCAAATCAAGGTCATTGAAGTTAAAGGCACATAAATTTTAACATAAATATAAAATACATCTTTTTTTTCTACAAATAGGTTTTTTCCTTGAGGTACTAAGACTGGCAATTGTAACAACTACAGTTCTTTGGCTAATAGAGTTATCAGTTTCTGCCATCTAAATCACAGTGAATAAAAAAAAACGAAGATAGAGGATGTAAACACACACTGTTTTTATTTGGGTCTTAATCCCCAGAGTCATAATCTATAACAGTGATCAAACCAGCAGTAGTGACTGTAAACCCAGGCCGATCGATTACCATTGACTCTCGGAGGTCTAGGCTTACTTTTGCCCATTTTAGACATTGGGATTTAACGGTCAATAAAAATGCCCCATTTCAAATAGATATGTGTTATTTATTTATTTTTTTATATTCAACACAGAAAGATTGATGACTCAAACCTCTGGCTGTTGACTGATGTAGGGCATGAATAACTGTAATAAACCGTATGATTAATCTTGTTTGAAAGCTGTTTCATCCATCTAGCATATACTCCAAACACAACAACAAAACAAACAAAACAAAAATAAAAAACAACTTACACATTTTTGCACTGGTAAATGCTGAATAATTCCTAAATTAGTATGTGGGTTACATCCCATGAAGGGGAGAAAATTAAGACATGAACGGGAAATTACTATACACAAATACATTTGTTACCAAACATGACAATATCATTGTTTAGAAACGCAACATTAAGAAGAACAAAAAGCATCACCTACCTCTTCTGTTATTACTAAAAACTATAAATTAGAAATTATCATTATTAGTAATTGTATAGGCACTCTAGCCTTTTATTACAATGTAAACCTTTCCTAATGACACCTACTTGTTAAAACATAACAAAATTGTACTGTTGCTTTCAATTAGTATAAAATTAGTATTATTCAAAAATTAATATTATACAATTAGCATTATTCAAAAAGTATAAAAACATTGACATTTGTGTAAAACACTCTTTTGCAGTTATAGAAAGATAATGAATGATAAAGTGGTGCAATAAGTCACGTCCTGAAATGTTTTGTTCATCTTACACAACAGCAATTTGTTAATGATTGATTTTTTTTTTATATTTATAAAACTGAACTTCTTATTTTATGTGATGTACATTATAACCTTTTGTAAACAGTTTTAAAGTTTTTTGTGTTTTTGGAGACCTATTGTAATGCTTAACATTACAGCTTTATGACGATGTACTTCTAATGAAAAATTAAAAATGGATTGTTTATGTAACAACCTCAGCAGCAATCTCATTTCCCCTCTCGTCTTTTCCAACCACTCAGCATTCATCGTCACCAGCAAACTAATCCAGCCTGATCATCTGTCATCATCTGCAGCTGTTCCTCACTGGTTCGTCCCGTACATTAGATGATTTTTTATGCTTGAGTGATTCATACTGTAGGTCACTGTTTTGCTTAACAACAAGAAACCTTATTCTGAAACTGGTCAGGTACAGGGACTGGACGGAAAATAAGAGCCACAACTTTGTGAACAATGAGAGCCAAAAAAAAAGTCTTTCAGGAAGCCTGGAGAACTATTTCTCAAGACTACATTAAAATGCAAGACAGTTTGGCTCTCTGGAAGCAAACGATGAAGAAATGAGGTGGGATAAAGACTTTTGCACAATACTGGATATGAAAAGTTATTCAGTCGAAGCAGCTGTCAGATGATCCCAGCCTCAATTAAGTTCATTAGCTTTAAGTTTATTTTTCAACACCTATTACAATAAATAGTTTATTCTTTTTAGCATAACATTCTTGACAAAAGGCTTTTTCTAGGCTACTCATCTAATGCCAGACAGACAGGTGCAGGGGGGTTACATTTGGAAACTGATGATGGACAAAATCCTATTCCTTTACTAAAATACTTAAATAAAAACATCAAACGTTAAGTAAATGGCATGGTGGATTAAATGGCATTTAAAAGCAACCAGACTAATTACACATTTTATTGTTATAATACCTCACCTTACCCTTGCCTATAATCAAGCCCGAGAATTTTAGCAGTGCCTTGAATGGCAAAACTATTGAACTGCAGCTGATAATTAACAGCCACATGTCCATAAATGATAGCTTTACAAGAGTAAATATCCTTTGACAGAAAAAAAAAAAAGAAATGTTCTCAGTGTGAGATCAATTTTCCCAGTTAGGACATTACATTAACAATAAAAAAAAAGACTCTTTTTTTTGTGGATAATGGTCAATTTAATGACAGAGGGTTTCAGTTTATTCAGGCACTTTCAGCTTCCAGGGTCTTTTTCAGCTTTTATCCTCAATGCACATGAAATGCAAAATGCATAACTGAAATATATATATAAAGTGGCCTTTTTTTCATAGCACAATGTTTACCTATCATATTTATCTAAAATGTGTAAAATGTCTTCTAAGCTTTAAAATTAACATGTGTTGGAATATGACGGCGCTAATCCATAATGCTTCTTTTTTTACAATCAGTATTTAGCAATATTGAACGTTTTGTCAACTTTTAAATGTAACATTAAGACATTTTTGTGCATCAAAACAGAATTGTTCAACCAAGAATAAAGATTCAGCAAAGAATCAATTTCTTCTTTCACAAGTGTTCTCTACGTTGTATGGTGTACTGCTCAGTTAATACGAAGAAATATTTTCTGCTTATATTGGTTGAAGATGCTGGAATCTTGTTTAAGAAATCACAAAAAAGTTAAAAATGTAAAAAAAAAAATCCATTCCTCTTTGATGCATCTTTGAATAACAGCAGATCCTGGAAGATGAGCCAGACTGCATTCAGAGAAATAAAATGAAGGGCTTCAGTTTGCTTGGCAACAAGAGCAGTGAGAAACCGCAGCACGGTCCCTTTATCACGCTTTCTCTGACCGTGAATGGAGCCGGAGCGTCTCCATAGGCTTTGTGTGTTTTTGTGTGTGTGTGTGTGTGTGTGTGTGTGTGTGTGTGTGTGAGAGAGAGAGAGAGAGAGAGAGAGAGAGAGAGAAGGCAGTATGTCTAGAAATGTTGAAATGTAATGTGACAGCACAAGCTTTTTTTCCCCCCTTTCTTTTCTCTCAGTTAGACAGACGTTAGCAATGCCTGCGCTCTCCAACCAGGACAAAAGATGACACCTAAGAGCACTTACGCACACACTCAAAACACACATGCAGGCACAGAGTGCTCATCTGCAGTACTAGCAGGCAGGAGTCAGATATTGCCTCTGGCTTTCTAAACCAAGCTTAACTCGGAGAGAATGTGAGAGAGACAGATAGATCGAGGGAAATAGATAAATATATCATCATAATGCTCATTTCTATGTGCAGAGTAAATGGTTAACCAGTTAAATCCCAGTGAAAACTGTTTGATCTATCTTAATAATCATGACTAGAGCTGGTGTTTATTTATCATGTATCTCCAAGATTTCTCTTATCTAACCTCTCATCTACATGTCTTTAAAACCACTGTACCTTGGATTATTCTTTTAATTCCTCTGGTGCTCATCCAGTGTAATAAAAATAGTATTACAACAGTTAAATAAGTAGGCCATCACATGAATGCTAATTAGCTGTCAAACCTTAAATGGTTCGTCATTGAAGCTACATAATATTAATATATTCATTGTGCCAATTCATGATGTGTCTATCATGACAAATAACCATATGTTTTGTGTGCAGTAACCAACACAAATCAGTCCTTTTACATTGCTAATCGATATGATCTATTGATGTGATTGGCGTAAGTCAATATGGCAGACCTGTGGGACAAAAGCTAACCTGAAAGCAAACCTGTGTGTACTCCTTAATCATTGGGACATCAGTCTTTATTGACTTTGTTCATCTTTTAGATCTCTCTCTCTCTCTCTCTCTCTCACTCTCTCTCTCACGCTCTCTCTCACTCTCAACTGCTCTACTCCTCCCTTATCAGTGGGATTAACACAATTAGACAAGCAGA
This sequence comes from Platyallabes tihoni, assembly GCA_030068045.1. Lineage (NCBI taxonomy): Eukaryota > Metazoa > Chordata > Actinopteri > Siluriformes > Clariidae > Platyallabes > Platyallabes tihoni. The sequence continues at coordinate 4,569,386 of JAQQZS010000014.1, read as the reverse complement.
TGTTTTGTGCAAACGTACCTGCAGAATAAAGACATTGCTAAAAATAAAGTTAGCATACTTCTATAGAGGTGTCTGATAATTACTTTAAAAAGTCTACAGAAGAGGCTGTATAGTGGCGGAGGAGCTGGATCTAGGATATTTGCATTTGTGGACTCTTTAATTGTTCGCAGCTGCCTGGTCAGCCCTCCAGTGGTTTTATTTTTAGAAGGATCAAGTGTACTATTTGCATGATTTTCAGTGGGAGCTGAGCACAATGTGAAATGGCTGTCTGGTGTTCGTGAAAATGAATTACACTCACCTCTAATATCAGTTTCAGTAGCCTCATTTTGATCAGACAGTGCTGGCTGAAGGTAAGCCTCATGGGATAGAACAAATAACACATGCACAGTCTCTGGGTTGTTGCTGGCTTATATGCTTTAAAACCTGTTCACTGTTTTCTTTAGATGAATTGTCTCAAGTGATGCATTTGACTTGGAGGAACCTGGAAGGTCAACTTGAAATGTTTGATCCTGTTCCTGGAGGCTGCAGTGCATTTAGAGGAGAGCTTAATTCAGAGTACATGGTGGAGCTTGGTACAGCTTAGCAGCCTTAGCCAATTGCAAGGCAATATTATATTAGTTTTCAAAAGCATTCAGAAAGAAAAGCTAGAATTTTAAACCTTTCTTCCTAATAGGCTACAACAATATTTTAATAATAAGAAGAACATCTAAACTGGATCAGGAATTCTGGGTAGCTTTTATTAAGTAATAAAGATGTTTGTGAATTTCATAACAGAATAGGTGTGAGGGTTGCCCACTAGAGGGCAGTGGTGTTTATTTGTAGTTTTTGTTTAAAGACCCGGTTTCCCAGAGGGCAC
>JAQQZS010000014.1:4514386-4528007 GCA_030068045.1 Platyallabes tihoni | reverse complement strand
GACAACATAGCTCCCAGGATCATTGGGACACGCAAACCCCTCCACCACAATAAGGTGGTGGTTCAAGGAGGGGAGAAAACACACATTTTGTCATTTATTATGTTTATTTATTTATTAAGAAATAAAAGAGAGAATATCAAATATGCAGTGAATATCCCCAAATAACCCCGACTCTACCTCGCTTTAAAACAGCGTGTGTGCAGCAGTGGTGTTTAGGAGCTTGTCTTTTCTTTTTTGCTCACTTTATAATGGATGCCTCTCCATATTTCACTTCATTTCGGTTCCCCTCATTACTGCGACCATGTCTTCAAGTCTAATCTCTGAATAAAATGAAAAAGTGCTCTGTTTTCGCTACTGTTGCACATCACTTGTTTATATTACAAACTCAACTCAAGATTTTTTTTTCACGCTACATCACGAAGACATCGCTGCACAGATCATTGTCAGCCAGATCATACAGATGTATACATAATAAAATTAGCAATTATTTCAAAATGCTTTAAAAATTAGTGCAAGACTATCTACTTCTTATTTACACACAAAGCGATTTAAGTTTGCGCTTACAAATATGAACAAAAATGTACAGTATATACAAGGGTGACTCAAAAACTATCTGCACTGGATTTATTTTGATAAGCTTTAGCAAAGACAAATACATATTTTTTTGACATAATCTCCTTGCTTTTCAATACTTTATCCATCTGTCAACAGACTTTGGTTTTCCATCATTAAAAAACGTTTAAGGCTGAGCTGCGAACCACAAATGCATTGCTGTCTTCAGTTCTTCATCAAAAGTGAATCATGGTCCTCGTAGGGCTGCTTTCAGGGGACCAAACAGGTAAAAGTCCGACAGAGCAAGATCTTTATTATAGGAAGGATCACACACCCTTGGACAGCAGTCCATTGCGTTTAATCCGAAGTTCAGGCACTGTTGATTGTGAACCTTTTTCCTGCCAATACTGGCCCTTGAGAATCCCAGAAAAATGTAAGCACCAATTTTCCAGCTGATGGTTGACTTTTGACCTTATTCTCAGTCGGTGATTGAGAATGTTTCCGTTCCATACTCTGTCAGTGATTAATCTGTGTCTCTACACCAGTAATGATTCTCTTTAAGAAACTTTCACCTTCCTTAGGGTGCTGGTCCAAATTTAGTTTGCAGATATCCAAACACTTCTGTTTATGCTCTTCCGTGAGTTGTTTCAGCACCAGGTTCACCCTCAGACCACAAAAAAAAAAAAATAACCCACTGCACGCTGCTGTTCTTTCGTGCAAATCACAAGCCGGACATAAATTTTTGCTCGCAGTTACAGATGAACTGATGTAACACGTTCATACCTGCACAGCAGTGACTGGGGAGAAGACAAGAGCCTTGAACAGAAAGCTCTAATAAGAAAGTGCGGCCAGAAGTTTTACCACAACTGGAGTGCGGATCGTTTTTGAGTCACCCTTAAAGCACAAAAATTCAGAGACATTAAAGCATAAAAATGAATACATGCTCTACAGAATTGTTCATGAATTGCAGCACGTTTATCTTCTTTAGTTCCCCAAAGACAAGCAGGCTTCCTTTGATAGACTCACAGTTTTACATTTCAATACATTATTATTCAGGAGTTGAATTGGTAAAGCCAAGCAAGGCCTTGTTAAGTTATTTTGCAGCCTGGTTGTTGTCTTGTTGTTGTCTTAGCATCCAAGTCCATTCCCTTCGATGACGTGTCATGCCCCAGGACCGTTTGTCTTCATGCTCCTCACCCTGGGTATCATGTTCAACCCCTACTGTTTCCAAACATGATGAACTGAATGAGCTTAAAGCTTTCTGTGTGTGTTGTTATTTGAGAAATCCAAGAGAAAGTCCGGGAACAATAGTTAATAGCTGCTCTAATTAATTGTTTAGTAAAAAAATGACATAAATTAATATTATCTTTAGTACATCTCTAGTGATGTTAGAGAAATTAGATACTTTTATTTATCACTTTAGAACATCTTTAGAACAGTTTATTTATCAAGCATATGGTATGAGCATTAATTAATTTTTACAGTCACCTTGCAGGTACTGTATATCTAATAAACTTAATTAATTAATCATCTTCTTGACATGATATAAAATAATAAATGAAAAAAAAATGCATAGTGTTTGTTTCATAAATTATTAAATATTTGAACTTTTTTCCTGTGGACTTTAACCCGACACAATATTAGTGACTCTTTCCTCAAAATCTCATCTGTCAAGATCTTTTTGTTTTCCGCATCTGCGTGCTCCGATTCTTTCCTACTTGAGCCGTACACCAGCCGAAGCTTTGTCGTGCTTTTGTGACAGAACCTAATTTGGTACAGCGTTTTTTTTTTCAGCCTCGCTTTCTTGCAAAGACAGGCAACATTTCCGGAGCGGATGTGTTCAGAACAGGCAGGTCAGAAAACAAGCTGAGCAAAGCACTGACGGGTTGGAAAGGAGGAAATTTGTTTAAAAAAATGTTTAGATTAGCAGGTTCTTGTGTTGGATAGAGAGAACCTTTAGTGTAAATCTGCCGGTGATATAAAAGTAGGAAAGAAAATAGAACCCAATTCATTATTACAAATACATTTGCCTTTATGGATATGTATTTTTAAAGTCAAGCAAGTCAGATTGTTTTCCTTGAAAAACACCAGATTATACCTTCCGCACTATAGTATTTCACACGATATCCCTAGTACTCTCATTATTTTCCTTCAAACGAAGCAGGTGGGAAGAGTGAAACCCGAGCACCCTGTTTGACTGACGGCTGGTCCTGACACATTTGAAAGATTGATTGAAGGAAGCTGGGCTCCATCTTCCACAAGCTAAAGTGTTGCAAATGAGGGGTAACTGTCTGGAACGGAGGTAAAAAAACAGCTCTCTCTTTTTTGCTCAATCCAAAATAAAAAGCCAGCAAAAATGTTCAGTGAGGGACCGCTGGATGGGGGAGCTAAGATAATTCTGGGAAGCGCATATCCTCCAGGTTTTCACTGTACGTTATAATGGTTCCTCGACTACATCCAGCGATCGGAGGCAGCGCGAAAAGGTCAAGTGTCGTGTTTCAGATTATCGATTGCAGACGATGGCTTGAAAATAGCCTATTCTCCTGAGCGCCTGTCTATTTCTTAATAGTCCACCGCTTCTTTTTCCCAATCTTAGCTCCAATTACGGATTTTACGATACATTGCTGATGCTGCATCGAGTGGATCAGCCAATTATCTCTAGTCTCTCGGGGGATGCGTGTTCACTTTACTTGCACGCCAAAACTTTTTGATTCTCATTAAATGTGTGTATAAGGTACCACACATGTGTAAGTAAGACACGAGACAGTATTATAAACTGTTATAAACCGTTTATTTGGTTTGAAGAGGGCCACTTTGTGGCGCGCGGATTCATCCCCTTAACTGCACCAGTTTCAGCAGAGCTTTTAAACAGAACCAGGTTTCAGAGCATCCTATCAGCCAGAGAAGTGAGTGAGAACCTAAAAGCCATTACAACTGTCCATCAGACCTTGCGGATTCCATTTATAAAATCAGCGGGATCAGTCTGAGCAAAACAACAACAGCAAAAACCCTTTCTTTTTTTGGATATATCCTCAAAATCCCAAGATTTTCAGTGAGCCCCTTGAAATACTCCGTCAGGTTCATGGAAATGCCAGAAGCATCACTTCACAGACCAGATTGACTTTTGTCTTTGTTTTTCTTTTGTTTTTTTCCAAAAGGTTGCTCATTACAGCCTATCAGCCAGGTCTTTTACGAGCAGCCAGCCTTTCTGAAAGCCCGCAGAATAAATTGCCCTCAGTTTTCATGTCGTGAAGCGAGCGTAAAGTGAGTTTGCTTTAAATAAGTCCGGATTGAGGGTAATTGCTTCTTCCTGTGACGATCGGATGGCTGTGTCATTCATGTGACAAGTGGATTTTGATCATGTAATGAATTTGGAGATGTCACTTTTTTCTAATGCACAATAAAAAAGAATATATTAGAAATTTTAATTATGTAATATGTATAGAAATATGCATATAATAATGTTATATATACATTTGTATATTCCAGCCTAAACGTTTATTTTATTTTTATTGAATATTCCATCTTTAGGTTAATTGTACTCTGTAGTGTAATTTGTTCATCGCACTTTCTGTTTTAGATACAGCAAAATTTTAACTTGAACTTGGGGGGAAAAATAATAATAAATAAATGTATGCCCCCAATACCACAGGCCACCATCATGCATTGTTTTTGGAAAATAATTTAGAAGAAAATATGGCAAATATGAAACAAATAAACATGGGTTAGTTGGGTCATATTGACTGACTTTTGTTCATTTAGGTACAAATTGCACATTCTTTTTCATAACCGTCAAGACCGAGCAAGAGACTGACGGCGGCATTTCTGCAAGACGTTCTGGCTTCTGTGAGAACCCAATACACTGGGGTCATGACCTGAACCCTGAAACCAACCCCTGTGGTTTGAAATAAAATTGATTAAATATATCGATAGAGAGTGGGTCTAAATTTATTGGGAAAACTATGTGTAATAAACTGTTACATTAGAAGTACTTCACCATTTTATATAAACATAATTCGGCCCAGTTAGATAAGTCACATGACTAAAGTGTTAGGCTAGGTGGTGAAAATGACATTGCTAAATGCATGCTAATTAGCGTTAGCAAAAATTCCAACCGAAAACCGATGACATGACATTTATGAACGTGGCATAAAATGTCCTTCGGTATGGGTGAAAATCTAAGACGGGTCTCTGCTGGGACAAGTGCAATCATTTTCTACCACTGAAAATAAGATTTCCATTGCATTCCAGCCTTTTAAATGCAGCGCCCTGACTTTTCAAGCCAGAATAATGAAAATAAAAGCTAGCGCGGTAGCGCAAATGTCTGATTGATTTGTATAAGAAAAGCTCAAAAATAGGAAGAGCACTTTTCCCACTTCCTGTTAAACCCCCTATAGTTACTGAGGCATGGCTTTTTTCCGCACTTCTCTGATTCCTGCAGGATTAAACAGCACCAGGCATGTGGAAAGCTTAAGATTCGGTTTACGCTCATTCCCTCGGCTACGCTGTCTTTGAAGCCCACATTTAGCAAGGACTTTTTGTTTATTTCTCCTTGAACAAAGATCTCGGCCTCGATGACGCTCGAACTTCCCGAGCGACTGCCCCTTAAGGGAGATCCTGAAGGTAGTTCGAATGGCTGTGCATGTTTCTCTCTTTTTAATCACCTCCACACACACACTTTGTAATTCTAGTTTATGATACTTCTTTGCATTTTTTTTTCCTTTTTTCTTTCTTGTCCTTGATTGTGTGCCGCATGGAAAGACGTGGGCTTATTAAATTATTTCAAAGTAACAAAAAGAGTTAGAAGCACAAAAAGTGTGGGCGTTCACTTTTTCTTTTTTTTTTTTCTTTTTTAATGTGGTGTATACACTCAGGTGCGGGTTTATTTGATACTCCTGGCTTGTAGATACTCTCTCGGGTGGATATGTTTGCTTATATTACATACATATTAAGGTGCCTCATAATAGCAGAATGCTGTTGAAGGCAAATCACAGATGTCTTCTTTTTGAATGTTTTATAGTATGTAAGGAAAAATGTTTCTGTGCATCTGAATCTGTGCACTATAGTATAGTATTTAGACTAGTATTTAGACACATTGGCAGATGCCCCTTGGTAAACTGTATAAACCATTATTGTGCAATATCACCAAGAAGCGATGACTTCACGTAGCCCGATCCAAACTCTACCTCTACGTCTCCACAAAGTCCCGCCCAACTCTTCCGGAACATCTTCACACAGTCCTAACCTGACTCTCCCTCTGCGTCTCCATGAAGCCCCGCCGCGGCTCTCAGTCTATGTCTCCTTGTAGCCTACCCCTGCTCTTCCTTTGTGTCTCTACACTGCCCCGCTTCCATCCTACAATTCATGCTGCCATGTTAATTTTTCTTCAGCAAACAAATAGAGAAACATTTAAAAGTCTCTATGCAAATATGATCTGAAAAATATTCCTAAGCACTGAATAATAGTTGTACACTGCAATACAAAGAGCATTTCATACTTTGCATCGCAAAGGCTTCATGGCCTGAGAAGTCTTCTGCCACATTTAAAATTCCCTCAGTGTGAATTTATTTTTCCTTGTGACATTCTGGGAGCTCCACGGTTTGTCTCAGTGGAGAACTTAACTACTTCACGAGAGCAAGAAGGCCTGTTTTGTACCATTAACATTTTTATTGCTGTATTTAACTCTATTATAATCAGTCTCTTATTGTGGTTGAGAACAAACAGGGAATAAAACCCTGTCTTTGCAGTTTATTTTGATCATTGCCTGTTTTAATAAAAGTGCCTGTGACAACTCGCATGCGACTTATAATTGAACAGTTAGCCCACACTGAAGAATAAATATATATCAACATTCAGCCTAAAATACAAACCATCTTTGAGCCACGTCACCCAGCCCTGTCTGGCAGTCTGATGGTTAAATCTGGATTTGGGGGAGAACGCAAAGTGCCAACAGTAAAGTTTGCTGAAAGAGAGACAGCAGTCTGGGGCTGTTTGGCGAAGGTTCTTCCCCCACTCTAGCATGACCGCGACCCTGTCCACTAAAGGTCTATAAAGACACGCTTTGATGAGTTTGGTGTGGAGGAATCCTCTGGTATCCTGCAAACAGCCTTGACCTCGTCCCCACTGAACAGCTCTGAAACGATCTGCAACGTTCAGTCGTTCAACATCAGCGCCTGACCTCAGCAATGCTCTTCACACCATGTTGCCACTAAATTCCCACAGATACCCTCCAGGATCCTGCAGCAAGCCTTCCCGCAAGATCGGAGGCTGTTATTGAAACAAACTTTGTATGGATGCCTATGCTTTGAAATTGAACATCCAAAAAGCTTCCTGGCGTGATGGCCTGGTGCCCATGTACTGTACTTTTGGCTCTATAGTGTATGCATGTGCATGAGCAAGCAGGGCATATCTGCTACAACGTCAACCTACTGCCAAGTGAAAAAGCTGCAGAGTCTGTCCAGCCCACACTAATGGCCCTAAACAAATGGGCTAATAAGAGGGAACCCTGTCGTACCTCTGAAAACCGATTATCCGTAGCTAATTAGCACATGTTTAATGAACGAAGAAATTAAGCCACATTAAGTATGGATCTGTGTTTATGCTAATTTGCGAGGCAGCTATGCGAACCATGTGCATTAGACAGACAAATAAAAAGAAGGGGGTGTACTGAAGTCAACCGAAGGGAGATACACAGAGGGAACAGACCAGGGAAAAGGTCAGAGGCTGAGCAAGAAAGAAAAAAAAAATCAGTGTCGCATGACATGTTCGGGAGCAGCTATGTACAGTGTGGGCATGCTCACCCTCTGGCCATGGCATGAGTCAAACACAAGCACTCCGTCACAAGAGCCAATCAGACCATGTTCTCTGCACCGCGCAGTGGACCATGTGGTGGCAGCCATATTGGTTTTGTGCTTTCCAGCAGAAATGGAACAGCTGCGCCACTAGCATTAATGCAACACACACACACACACACACACACACATAACAGCTATTCCTCTGCAGTAATGGCCTGCTGGGCCCTGGCACTGCCCGCTCACTCCCTGTTTTGAACCCTTTCATTCCTGCAGAGGGTGGGTGGATTATGTGAGTAGCAGGAAATTACAGCTCTTGAATGGTAATGCTGTTTTGAATTGTTGGGCTGGGGAAAAAAAATAATAAATACACGAAACATGAAGTCAGAAAGCACGACCGGAGTCGCGCACGGTGCTGTCTATACCCGGAGGATGCATATTTTTATACGTCTGCTGTATAAAAGTCGCATTTTAAAAGAAATATAGTTGATTTAATTCTAGCTTCCACAGGAGAGTCTGTCACTTTTTCCGCCCACTTTCAGACAGTTAGAGACCGATAGAATACAACTGATTAGAGCCATTATATTTAGCCATTATATTATAGATCATTTCTTGTAGTCTGTATGCAAACATTGAGGTTATGTCATGTACAGATTAGTGAAAGGGGCAGGGGTTAATTGTTCTTAAAAGCAAATGAAAAGAAATCCACTAAGTGAAGATGTGGTTCTGTAAAGCCTGCTATAAAGGTTTGTACAGCCAATCAGATCGCAGCTTTCAAGATGGCTGGTAGGGGAGGCCGAAATGAGGAATAAGATTATGGAGAGGGGCGGGGCTATACATTCTCCATAAAAAATATGAGAGATAGTGTGAACATGGACCGTCCAGCTGTGCATTTAAATTTCTTGTGATTTACACTAAGTACTCGTATGTACTCTTGGCTTGGCTATATGGAAGAATCATGGTGTGTGTGAACTGAGGTGTGATTTGCACTCAGTACCGCGCCTGAATAAGACGGATAGCTTTTCACGGACACCCGAACGCGTAGCCGATCCTGTTACACCGATCTGTCCGACTGTCAGTACCTGACTCTTTTCATACAGGAAGATGCACGAGGCTTGTCACGTCTATCACGCTAGATCAAGTTGCGAATTTCTGCACATGCCGTTGCATCAGACCCACCCATTCCGCTTAGTAATCTGTACCCAGAAAAGGCTTGGCGTTTTTATTAAAGAGTGCGAGGGAATATCCGTGCTGATAAGACGAGGAGTTTTTGTCGATTAGCATATCGTAATTAGTCTCGGTCCATTGGTCTGCTTGATAGATTCATTAGGAGCAGGGCATGCTGTAAGGCCATTAAAGTGCCTGATAGTTAAGCAACCGTCACATTTAGCAGCGGCATCTCAATAACGTTTATAACCTCATCAGTCGCAACGTGTAGGATTTTATGGCCCTGCCGATTTGTTCATGTTTAGGAAAAAAACACATTTAAACAGCATGTTTGCAATGATGCAAGAAGCCGCTTCCTTCTCTCTCGTTTTCCCCACCAGGATGATGAGCTCAAGGTTCATTTACGCACGTGGATCCTTCGCACATGGACCTGGGTGTTTTTACAGTTGACTTCCTGACACTAGCATTAGTAGGTTTGCACAGCCTCATTTAGCTAATTTGATTTACGCCACTTAACCTGTTTACAGGATTCAAGGCTGCATCCTGACAGTTCACTTCAGTCGTAACATGCCTTAATGTCTCCGGGATTTATTATTTTTTGTGAAGTAGGCAGGTTGAAGTCGGCAGTTGATTGCCACCTCTTAATTTATAACTCGGTTTCACTTGGATCTGCTTTTTAATTATTTTTGTTTTTGTAGCAGCAGCAGACTTTATTTTCAACACCACATATTTATTTAGTAAAAAATTAAAGACAAATTGAGAAACAACATTGTCTCTCTAAATTATTCAAAACGTGTTCCAAAGTGTGTAATTTCCAATTAAGCTTCTCCAGACAAGGACTTGAACAAAAATAATTGAACCCGTCATGCATTAAATAATTCACCGAGACCCCAGACGTACAGTTATGATATAATCAGAGGTGCAGTTTAAAACCTCGCTGCTTCTATTTCTCCAGCTTTAATGGAGGCGTCTCATTTCTTGCCCGCGTCCCGAGCTCATAAGTCAGCGGAAAGATCGCTGCCAGCTAGTGCCACGCTGTTTGTGTTTTATTTATGTATTTTCATCACGCTCCTGCGAGAGCTTGCAGCGTGGCAGCCCGCGAGCTAAAACACCACCTTGGCTTCGCTCCGAACAAGTAGATTTAGCTTGGCCTGCATGTCTCCTGACTAACGGTGCCTGTTTTTCATCAGCCCAAGTCAGGGAAATGGTAAAAGAGGCCACTCTTTTTTTTTTTTTTTTATGTCCAAGAGCCTTATTACATAAGGCTCGATTTAAAAAACACCCTCGCAACAAAAGTGAACACGCTATAACACCAAGAAACAAGTGCATGCTAAAAACTTATAGCCTAACAGGGAGCAAACTGACAACTGGCTAGATAACTGACCCTAATTAGTTAGATTACATAACAGGACAAAGGTTGTGCAGAAAATATGCCGTCTGAGTGCCGCTATTTTAAAACATGGCCTTGTAGAGATTTCCTGATCACAGCCGAACAAGCAACAGCTAATTACTTTTCTGAAGCCTTCAGAATGAATCAATGTCCATCAGAGCTTTTAAAGAGGCGCACAAGAACGAGAAACGTGGTACCGGTGTCAGTGCTGTTGTAAAGAAATGTCCGGGCTCTCACTTATCTTTTAATGAAAATCATTAAAAACTTGCAAGTTTGACTCAAAGTCAAACTTGCAAATGACCTGAGGAAATGCCGTTTATAATCGAGTGTATAGTGAGACCATGGCTTAAAGGGAATAATGGAAAAAGTCCCAATGCTTTTTTTTTTTAATCATTACCAAAAGCCATTAATTCATGCTGATGCACTCAAGAATTTTCAAATGTTTAGGTTGTGCATGCAGCCATGATAAAAACATTTGCAGTAGTACAGTGGAACCTCGGTTCACAAACATAATTCGTTCTAGGTTCTGGTCGTAAACTGACTCAGTTTTTTTTTTTTCAAAGGAATACATGTAAATAGAATTACTATGTTCCTCATCACTATGAACTATATTTAACTTTAACTTTTTTGTTTAAATCACAAATTATAAAACAAAATGTGTATTTTTTTCTACAAAAGAGGTTAGTGTTTGGAAGGAGAAACCCCTTCCATAATACCACTGGGTAATTCTCCTTCATGGGGTTTCTCTCTTTTCTTTGTTCCTTGGCCTCTGGTTCATATGTGGCAGCCAGAGAGATTTCTTTCTTTCTTTCTTTCTTTCTTTCTTATTTGCGCTGCACAATTGTAAAGGTGTAGCACTCTGCCATACAGTAGTTTTGTTCAGATGATGCTTCTTGGCAAAGGCTTGGACATCATTCCACTCAGCTCAAAATTCTTTTATCATGTGCATGATCCGTGACCCATTGATCCATGACTGTCGCTGGGCGACGCACTCATGCCTTTGTTCAGCTGATAGCGGCGGCTTGGGGCGGCGGTGTTCCAAGGAGGAGTTCGTGAACAGGGACCCATTTTAGCCGAATATTTTGTTGTAAACGGATTTGTTCATACTTGGGGGCGTTCATGTACCGAGACACAAGACAAAGGTTTAAAGTCCATTGTATTTTTAATATTGAATATTGTACTGTACCTATCAAAATATTTCATTCATGTCAGGATCAACGCAACAAGGATTGTTACATAGTTTCAGCACAAACAGTATAAAACAAAATGCGAGCTATTATGCATCATGGTACTGCATATTATTAAGTCTCTGATAGGGAGGTTGGGTTACTGATAGGAAGGTTGGGTGCTTTTTTTTTTTAATCCATGCAACTGTATGACCAAGACAAAGCAATTTCCCTCTGGGATTAATAAAGTTCTTCGAATCTTGAATCCTGAATCAAACATGGGATGGGCCAGATGATCTAGTGGGATATCCCATATAAGATATACCAAAGGAATTACATAGGGAAACATTTATACCATGATATACCAGATGATGATTTCACTTTATTTATACTTGACAATAAAAGGTATTCTATTCATTGTATGAAGTGGTTAACTTTGGTTCCCATTATGCTCTCTGGTTTGAGCTGGACCTTGATTCTGTAATTTAATTTAAGACAGATGCACAGTATTAATACACTGCATGCAGACCATCTCCATTTCCTTTACCTGTACTGTAATAACGAAAGTCTATGAGTGGAAAAAGGCATAGCCGAGGCTCTGTTCTACCCTGCATTAACTCTGGCTAGAGAGAACAGCAGGGGAGAAAATACATATGGAAATATATCAACATCATTGAACTTTCATGCCCTTTTGCAATTCACGGCTCTCTCAGCGAGGATGTGGGTGACGATGTAGCCCGTCTGACGAGCCTAATGAATTTTCATTGCTTTGGGGGTATAAGGCAAAGGTAAAAGCCTCTGCCTTGGCTTGGATTTCTCCACCTGTCTAACACTAGCTCTGCAGCTACACTTCGAATTCTCCTCCCGATGCTGGTCGACTGTTATTTGGATGCAGGAAAAGCTGTAATAACTGATCAGAGCGAAGTCTGCGTTAACACTTTTGCGTTGATAAGACCTGGCTGCTTATCCTTTCTGATAAGCGTGCTGACAGATAATAAAATAAAATGGGTTTTTTGAAACATCTACTAGACCAATATACTGTACGAGGCTTAGCTCTGGTATAGAAATCTCCAATCAGAAACCTGAGCTGTGTTTTCTTACACTCCTGAGCAATTCGGCTGCCTCGCCCTACTCTCATATGCCTGAAAAACTCCCAACAAAATGTGACACCCTGCGCGTACAAAGCTTCTCGCCACATATTGTATGGATACGAAGCGGAATAATTTGTGGCCAGCTCACTGAAGTGGCTCTAAGCTGGGAGATAGAAGCACTGTATTTGTCATTTCCTGCGGTCCTCCAGGGCTCGTTTCGGGGCCTTTACTGATCCGTGACATATTCTCCCTGATTGACCAGCTGCTCGGACATCGAAAGCAATGAATAACTAATGAAGCCGGGAACCTGATTTGCCATGGAAAAAAAGCATACAGGCATTTCTTCCCCGTTATTAGATGATGTTTCGCAATGCCGGAATGCTGGTGCATGTCAATCAGATTCTCTTTGCTGGAGCGACTTTTAACCGGAGGTGTGTCGTTTTAAAGCAGAGGGCACCTTGGGTTCAGAAGGGGAAAAGAAGAAACAGAAACCGGGAAGAAAAGATCAGTGGAAGAGAAAGTGGATAGCTAATTTGTATGCATGATCTACATAATGGGGATTTATGTTCCTAGGCTCTTCCTGATTGCAGAAGGAAAACTGTTTTTTTTCATTTCCTGCTAGGCATTCAAAAGGTGGTAGAGTAGGTAAGTCTCCAACAGGCCGTACTGTAGGTGGATAGTTGAATGGTACTGCTTTTAAATGACTGTTTTTACCACTGATTCACACCAGTGAAAAAACATGATGCAGCGATAGATAGAAAGGTAGATAGAGTGCCCAGCCAAAATAAATAAATAAATCACCTTCATTCGCCTGGCGAATGAACCTTCCATTGGATATTTACTGCGGTGATTTAATATTGTCCAGTTGAAACAAGTTATTTACCCCTAACTGATGCAGGGAGTAGCTTCTCATCTCTTAAACAACTGTGTACAAAATCATATCCTGTTTTCGTGGCAACGAACTCTGTTTCAGAAGGGTCGTAAAAGCAAACAAAACAACTAAAGAGAGAAACTAACAGCTGTGCAGCCTAAAGAAAACAACTCATCCGTGAGGCTAATCAGTAAAAAGGCTTCAATTTGCTAAGGAGCATATACTGTAGAATGCACTGTGGAGCAACGGGAAATGGTAATATGGTCTGATGAGTCCAGAATCACCCGGTCCCAGATTGAGGAGTCAGAAAGGTAAGAAAAGAGGTGATGAACTGATGTCACTGCTATAATCAAGCTCAATAAAAGGTATTCTATTCATATAGGTGGTCCGATGAATTATTAGAGCGTGTGACTTTTTATTTGGCTGGGCAGTGTACATAGGTTACAAAGGTTTGGACGCAAATTTGGATTTCATTCATTCATTTTCTATACCGCTTAATCCTGTGTTCAGGGTCGCGGGGACCTGGAGCCTATCCCAGGAAACTTCGGGCACTAGGCGGGGTACACCCTGGACAGGGTGCCAATCCATCGCAG
>JAQQZS010000014.1:4470486-4490505 GCA_030068045.1 Platyallabes tihoni | reverse complement strand
GCGCCACGGAGGGTCTGTGTGAAACGGCATTTCAATACAATGTATACTGTGTATATTGTTGTATTGACAATAAATCTCTCTTGAATCTTGAATCTTGAATTTCTGAGAGCAAATTAGTTTTTTTCTCTTTCTTTTTCCTTCGCCAGTCATGATGACAGATGACAGATCCAAGCCACTTTATATATTTTTTTTCCTCTTTCCTCACACTGAAGCATGGCTCTGAAAGCCAAATCATTTCCATGCACGAGCAAGCGCTGGAGGAGCCTGTGAGCATACAGAGGTCTCATTTTACCTGCGTAGAGGTAGAGCCGGGATTAAAATTTCATATCGTGATAATTCCCGACGATTGCCTTTTTATACCGGTCAATATATGACGCACGGCCTGGTTCGACAGAGAACGAAGCGAAGACGAAGCCGTTTGCACGGGGTATTACCGCGGAAAGACTAATCGAGTTACGGCCTGACGTTTTCTCGAGCAAAAGTAAATGAATAAAAAAATTCCATTAATGTCAGAAACAATTTAGCAGCCGAGATGATTGATTTGCAAAAGGTCTATGGAGTGTTTTTTCCAACAGCTGCTCGTAGGATTTTTATTGTTTTTATTTACACACTGCACATTAGTAGTGCGCATCGAGGTGAGCTACAATAAAAAAAAGAGTGTTATTGTTAACTAGTGTTGAATAAATTCCTCGCAGTTTGCTCATATAAAAGAGCAAACACAAGGCATAAAGCTCATGAATAAGAAATAAAACATGAGCAATGATTACAGCAATCTGGTTAAGAATCACAACAGAATAACAAAATATATGTTTAATGCGAAACAAAAAAAGAAAAAGGCTTGAGATCTTCAATAAATGTCTTTTGACAGAAGCTATGAATTATACACATCTACACAGTATGAGCTAAATAGTTTTCGCTTTATCTTTTCAGCTCTCCGATATTAACCGGCGCTGCTTGAAAGCTCCGCCCCCTGCGCTCTCGAATGGTCACTCTCGCTTTCTGGAATCACATCTGATAAAATCATTCCACTTTTTGAACCTGAAATAATAGAAAGGCTCAGTTTTTTTTTTTTTTTTTGAAGATTTTACACAAGCGACAAAACTGATAGGTTTGAACCCTTATGTCAATCCTCCACAAGCTTTAAGCCCAAGGGTTTTGTGTGTGTGTGTGTGTGTGTGTGTGTGTCTGTGATTCTTCCTGCACTTCATACGTGCATCTCAAATGAATTTAACTCAGCAGATGGATTTTTTAAACGGCGGTAATTCAGCAGCAGCCTTCGCTCCACTGACTCCAGTTCGAATAATCCAGCTCCGGGTGAAGTGTATAGATTTATACACTGCCTGGCCCAAAAAAAAGAAGGAAAAAAAGTCACCACCTGGATTTAACTAAGCAAACAGGTAAGAGCCTTCCAATAGATAATTACTGCAGTGATTAATATGGTTCATCTGCAACAAGTTACTTAACTCTAACTACTGTAAGTGAGTAGCTTCTCGTTTCTTAAAGAACCAGGTCAGAAGACATCTCCAGTGGTCGTGGCATCAAGCAAAGAAAACAACTGAGGATGTTGCTAAAACTACTAAAAATTGAGTCCAATAATTTATTAAAGCCTAGTGGTGAACCATCATCTTCAGAAATCAATGTGGTCAGCGTGGAGATCGCTTAAACACTTTGTAAAAACAAAACAACAGTAGAACTCATCTTTAATAGTGAAAGTAAGACTATTACCACACACTATGCAAAGAGAACTCAAGGGACTGGGACTAAACAGCTGCGTAGCCTTAAGATAAACCACTTATCCGTCAGGCTAATCAGTAAGTACTGTGAAAAGGCTTCGGTTTACTAGGGAGCATAAAAATTGGATTATGAAGCATTGGATAAAGGTCATGAGGTCTGATGAGTCCAGATTTACTCTGTTCCAGGGTGATCAGTGATGTTCCATCATGCCTACTGCCTGTTGATCAAGCCCGTGGACGCAGTGTTATGATCTGGGGTTGCTTCTGTTGGACAGGTCTACTGTAGGTTCAGCAACGTTATGTACCCAAAAAATGAGCTCAGCTGAATATACAGTATACTGAATGATCAGGTTTTTCCATCAAATGGATTTTTTTCTCCCTGGTGGCTCGGGCATTTTCCAAAATGACGATGCCAGAATTCATAGTGAAAGAGTGGTTCAGGCAGCATGAGACATCATTTTGCCACATGGATTGGCCACCACAGAGTCCAGACCTTAACCCCATTGAGAATCTTTGGGATGCGCTGGAGAAGCCTCTTCCATCATCAACACAAGATCTTGGAAATGAATGGATGGAAATAAATGTTGTGGCATTGCACAGGCTTATTGAAATGATGCCATGGCCATAACCAAAGCAAAAATCGGTTCAGTGAAATTAGTGTGTATGACAGTGTACGTTCTCATACTTTCTATTCTTTCCACACACAATTCTACATACGTATCCCTGTGTCATTTTGGGTAGAATCCAGAGTTCCAAGAGCATGAATGTACAGTAACCTCTCTCCAGGGCTCAGGGGTAATTCATCAAAACTTCTGTTCTGGACTTGCCACTTGAGGTGGGAGTGGTAACGATAATTCTCAGAACTTTTCAACTGATGACACGTTGCGTTACAATATGAAAAAAAAAAAGAAATGCGCTTCGTGTCACTCGTCTTTCTCGTGTCATCCATCCATCTATCCATCGGCACAACTACGACATTAAGTCGCCGACTGGATTTTTCGTCTTCCCTTCCAGTTCATTCTGTGCCTATTCCCTTTCCTGCATTTCCACCAGGGGAGGCTTGAACTTATTTAACACACTCTGCAGACAGAGTCGAATTGCACGAGCGCAGCAGGAAAGTGGAAAACTCCTCAGTGGGCTTCATTACTGTGCCCAGTCAAAGCCAGCAGAGGCAAATCTTAGAGTTTCTTCAGGGACCGTGGAAGACACACACCTCACAACTTGCACGTGTGTGTGTGAGAGTGCGTGGGTGAGAGTTTTTTTTTTTTCCAGCAAATTCAGCACTTATGGCATATATATATTGTGTGTGTATATATATATATATATTTTTTTTTTTTTTCTTTTTTTTGTCAAACATCCCCCAGCAAAACACACACACACACACACATGTATTTTGTTGGTAAGTGAATCTGACAAGGAAAGAAGAATAAATCTGAGAAGTCACAGTGCTGAGGAAAGAAAATGGCCCGATGCTAGAAAAGAGTATTAGGACTGAGAAAGAGTGGACGAGCGGTCTAGTCTTAGCTGGACCCGATGCTTTTTTATTTATTTTATTTAATTTTTTGTTGCCATTTTACTACATAACGACCTCTGCTCCAGACTTAATGGTGCATTTTTATCTTTTGTTCAATCATTATTATTTTTATTCGTTTTTCCCCCCAAGTCTACAGTATGTAGAGAACTGCAAAGACGGTGTGACTGATGAACCTCCTGCTAGGTGTCCAGTTCTTTCTCCATGTTGCACTTGCTTTCAGCTTAAGGCGGCTTTGAAAGCCAAAAAAAAAAAAAAAGTAAAGAAAGATAGAAATAAAACGCTGCAGAAGATCCGTATAGCTGTACGGTCAGTCCTAGTGGAATCAAGCCGACGCGGATCAACGACGGGGTGTCGATAACTGACAAAGCCAGTGTGTGTCAGCCAGAGTTCCTGGCCTTTTCACAAAAAGAGAGAGAGAGAAAGAGAGAGAGAGAGAGAGAGAATGCCAGCTGATCTACAGTCCGTAATTATTCCCGAAGCATCCAGCCGTGAACCTTGGTGATGGGTCACACCGCGTCAGATGTGTAATTGCCCTTCATGGAGCGCAGCCGAATGGACACGCCGCTTGTTTTGTAGCAGATCTAACCTTTCAGATTGATTGCGCTAGCATCGAGGGCTCTTTTTCAAACCCTTAGCAGGCTGTGTGTGTGTGTGTGTGTGTGTGTGTGTGTGCAATAATGGTGTAACTGTGTGACACTCACATGATACGGGCATGCAAGTCTTTTATTTATTTATTTATTTATTTATTGCCTCCCTGCACCCGCGGGACGTGCGTAACAGGTGTTGTCTTCACTCAGGCACCCTTTAGCAGCACCTGTTGTGTTTCTTTACAAATCTTCCCCTCGGGAACATTAAAGCGGCCCGACGTCTGCGCACAAGTTTATCTGCTTAAATTCTCGTATTACAGCATGCCCGGTGCGTCTCTCGGATCGACCGGCCGGCTGCATGCATGTGCGTCTCTGTGTTTGTGTGTGTTTTTTTCTTCTTTTCACACCGCTTGAACGAATCTATCCTCTCACGGTTCACGTGGAGGTTACAAAAGCAAGAGACAGATTGAGCGCATAAGTAGAGTTCCCCTGCGTCTCTCTCTCTTTCTCTTTCTCTCTCTCTCTCTCTCTCTTTCTCAACCTCTTTCTCTCTCTCAGTCTTTTCTAGAAGGATGGGGATTATCTTGACACTCCTTTTTGACACTTCTGCCTTCAAAAACGAATCCCCGAGCCTGCTGAGCCTGAGCCTGAGCCTAGCCAGCATGTAACACTTTCCCACACACACACACTCACACACACACACACACACACACACACGTATTTCTACCCATCTTTCACAGCTAGTGTTAAAGCACCAGGGCTTTTCCAGCACTGGAAGTGTGTAACCGACTCAGATGGGAAAGAGCTGTCACACAGATTTCCATCACATCACCTCTCGCTTGGGGCATTTCTTTATTGTTTCTAAAAAAAATTATATAAACATACATGCTGCACATACCTGTCATAACTAAGCGCTCCTATAAAAAGGACCTGTCTTTTTGTCAGCGTCATAAAGGCGTGTATTTCACAGCGCCCTCATCCTATTAGGATCTCATAACCCTCTTTGCGCGAACGCGTGCGCCCTTTGCTCCGGATTAAGATCCCCGAAGAAGCGCGCGAGACGTGCCGAAGTAACTAATCATACGCTACTAAAAAAAGCCATACATGCAACACGCAGGACTGTTATTCCATCCTGTTCTCGTTCCATTTGGACGTTTTTTCTATTAGCATCATCGTCATATACACTATCCCGTTCTCTTTATGAGACATAATGTCCGCTACGTAGAGGGAAGGAGAGGTTATTATATTATAGATCTACTTTATACTGCCGCTGTAGGTGACCACAAATATTGGCCATATATTTTGGAGATATAGTGCACTACATATACAGAGGTTTAAAAGCCAGTAGCTCATATAGAGTAGGATGGGAATCCTTAATATCTTTCTCGTTGGAGATTTAGTGCTCTACATAGGGTGTAAAAGACTCCGTACGCAGGGAGCCTACATGGGGACTAGTGAGCGGAGTACGCGATCACTCCCTAGCCTTTTATTATTTAGGGAGAAATCATTATTTCATACCTGCTAGTCCACTTATACGGCAAGTGAGGAATTGAATACCGGATAAAAAGCTTCAAAGGGCCAGGGGTAGGTCAGTGGTTAAGGCATTGGACTATGGTTCAGAAGATCCCAGGTTCAAACCCCACAACCACCAAGTTGCCACTGTTGGGCCCTTGAGCAAGGCCCTTAACCCTCAACTGCTCAGATGTGTAATGCGATAAAAATGTAAGTCGCTCTGGATAAGAGCTTCTGCCAAATGCCTAAATGTAAATGACTCAACATATAGCGCGCCACGCCACACAGGGCGTAGGCATGTACTCTTGTGGCCTATACACATGGAATGCAAAGCTCAGTCAGTGTACAGTATCAGTCGTTGTGAGCAGGACAAATCCTGAATCTAAGCTTCTTTTTACTGCCCTTATGTGTAGTGCACTCATATAAGCACCAGAGAATCGAATCCCGAATTAAACGCACAACGTTTTTTTTTCCCCCTAAATAATTATCCCTCGTGCGCTCCATCCACCCTCATTTGAAAACACACACCCATGTCAGCGACCCCTCGTTTTTTTTCCTCAGCAGAAAGCCGAAGCGCGCCAACAGTCAAGAGGCTGAGTAAAACTTAACGAGCGTAATGGGAAAATAAGTGACTTATCGGCGGGCCGCCCACCTGCCTTCATTAGAGGCCGCTCTTTTACGAGCATCGATCATGAGGTGAGCAGCCGACAGCGGCTCCCCTCCCGCTTTATGGAGCGTAGATTGTCACCTTGTTCCAATTATCTGTTACCTTTTGACAGGCGTCGAGCGCGCGGGGCATTGCTAAAACGCAGAGGGTGCATAATTAAAGCGAGGCAAAGAGAACCCAGGGCCAGTCAGAAGCTTTCCCCGGACCCTGCGTTCTCATTACGAGGCTTGCTTTTATACCTCGTTACAAGCCCGCGCTGAATCGGTGCACGGTAATGAAGATGGTTCGTAATTAGGAGCTTTTTGACGGATATCGATTTCAGTTTCAGCAGCTCCTGTAGATTTTTGCTGGATTTAAGTAAAAAATAAGAGGCGAAGAACCAGAGAAGCCGAGCTCGTTCCAAGGAGTGTGAATTGATGGATGTAATGGCATAAAGGTTGTAAACACTCTCTCTAGTGAAAGTTGGTTTGGGAGGGATTCGCTTTCTGCCTCCAGTGCTTTGCGAACTGTAATGGTGTCAAATTTCCGTAGGAGTCTGCCGGGATTTAGCGTTCCTTCAGGTTGCGTCTGTGCCCACTGTAGCCTGAGATTCCGGTTCTTCTTCAGTTCTTCAGTTAAGTTGCGCTTGTTAGGATGCTTTTCTGCTCACCATGGTTGTAAAGAGTGGCTGTTGTTCTAATAAAGTGGACAGTGAGTGGTTCCTACAGCACGAAGCATAACTCCACATAGTTATGTTCCACATAGTGTTCCAACTGAGATTTAAGGTTATGAAATAATAGCTCGTAAATTCTATATAACGTGCAGTACGGACATTTCTGACCCGGACATTGATTCCTGATATTTTTTGCTAATACAAGGTCATGCCTTTGAGCTAGTGGACCATGGATCAGGTGTTGGCGTGTAGCCGTGTCCTCGTACTAGTGCATTTTGCCGTGGTAATAAGCAGACAAATCAATGCAGGTTTGCATTTAGATGACAGCGCATGCAAACATACTCGTCTTAATCTTTCTCCGAGCGCCCTTGTGTGCTGATCCCTCAGCATAATCGGCACGGTATTTTGCTTCCATAATGCAATTTCATACATGACAGAACCGCACTCTATGTATCTATTTATTTATTTTTGTACCGCCCTTTGCACTGCGCTGACCAGATTTTCATAAATAATGTTTCATACAGTATGTGGCATCGGATTCGAATAGTGACGTGGAAGCGCGTGTGCAAGGTGGGTCAGATAAAACAGCACAGGATCATCTTTAATTCATGACATCAGCAAGCAAAGGTGAAGAAAACTTTCCACTCTTTCTTCCGTCCGTGGCAGGCGAATGTGAAGCAGCTCCGCGTTTTCTCCCTCGCTCTGATGCTAAACATGATGATCGGAAGCGGCGATAGAAAACGAACTCGCTTTTATTGTCCCCGTTTCCGTCATGACAGAGTGTATTGAGCAATCAGCCTGCTTATCCTCGGAGGCAGGGGGATGGGGATTGTACGCAAGACGGTTAACACAGGGACCACAATCAGATTCACTTATAGATACGAGCTTGTCTGAATACGAGTAGCTCTCATCGAGGTACTCGAAAAACGCATAAATACGCCTGGTTCGCGTCACCTGCCGTCAAGGAGGTGTACGGTGAAGTGCGAGGAAAATTAATTCCATCCTCAGGTCCCGGACCTGTTCTCTCGGAAGCAGATCGCGCAATCTCGCTCAGCCGCCGAAACAATTTTCAGATTGTCACTCAACCAGTCTCGTCTGTCTCTCGCTTTCTTTGTATTTTTTCCTGTTTCAGCCTGTGAACAACTGACCAGGTGGAAACTCCAGTTGAAAAACGTCTGACTTAAATGAGAAAAAAAAAAGTTTCATGAGTTTCCAAGGGTGAATGAGAGCTGAACACTGGCACAATCACTGATGCTCACCATCTGCAGCTCGATACTCAACTGAAAAAAAAACCTTCCAAGTTAAATCATATGTAAATGGATCGGTATCGTCCCACTCAATTTGTAATTAAGTAGGCAGTCTGTGGATCAAATCAGCGCTGGCATGAATAATGATGATTTCCGAATGTGTTTGGATGCAGCTAATCAAAGGCAGTCCTGCTTAATTCATGCAACTCTTCCAGGATGAGCGCTATGTACAGCAATCTCCTCTGAAGAGAAACGGAGATGAAGAACGTGCTGCTTGGAACAAAACCCTGAACTGCACATGACTGTATTTTTTTTTTTTATGCACTTAGAAAGTGTGTAGCTCCAGTGTGCTTTGAAGGAAGCACATTCCAAGCAGCACGGTCGGTTCGTGTGAAGAAAATTTGGGTTTAGAAATAAGCAGCTTTACGCCCACACATAGGACGTTTTTGTCAGGATTATTATATGCTCTATTCCCTCATTAACGTCTCCCTGTTGCACTATGAAGTCGTTATTCCCACTTATATGACCACAAATATTTCTCTGCTGGATACACATAGTAAAATGTCTCCAGCTATAGCTTATTTTATTACTGTGGCACCTGTGAAGGGGTAGTATGCGATTAGACAAGTCAACACACATTTCGATGTGTTGGAAGAAGGAAAAATGATCCTCAGCAACTCGGACCAAATTGTGACGGCTAGACAGCTGGATCAGACACAGCGTATCGCAGTCTGTTGCATATGTGTAGACCAGTCAGAGCGTCGTGTGCGCTACAGCAAGCACCGACAATGAGCATGTAAGCATCCGAACTAGACCATGGGCAATGTTCTACTGGGGAACCTTGTGTCCGGCAATTCATGTGGATGTTCCGTTGAAACTTACCACCTTACGTAAACATTGTTGCTGACCAGGTTACAGTGGAACCTTGGTTTGCGAGTAACTTGGTCTTCCAGCGTTTTGCAAGATGAAACGAGTGAGGACTTGAAATACGAATGCGCTTTTTGTACCGAGCGTCACGTGATCACAACTGAGCCAATGGTTCTTCTCTCTCTCGTGCTGAGGGATTATGGGTAATAGTCTCCCATGCTTGGTCTCAGATCGAATTTCCAGAACGAATTCTTCCAGAACGAATTATGCTTGCAATCCAAGGTTTAACTGTTACCCCTTTATGGGAACGGTATTCGTTGTTGGCAGTGGCACATTCAGCAGGATAATGCACCTTGACACACTGAAAACATTGCTCAGGAAGGGTTCGAGGACTTTGGCTTCCAAATTCATCAGTAGGATTTGCTGGACAAACTTTGATTAATGTAGACTCCACCTCAAAACTTGGGCTGAAAAGATTAGCTGTTAACGTCTTGGTGTCTGATCGCACCACTTCGCACAGCTGATCGCACAGCTTCATTGTGGAGTCTAGGTGTTGACGTGTCACGGCTGGTTCGGCCCAGAAAGGGGAGCTAGACAATATTAGGCAGGTGGTTTTAGTGTTATGGCGGATCGGTGTATAGTCTTTACCAGTATTGGGAGACGTTACTTTTTTAAGTATCTAATTACATTACAAAATGACTGTCATTAAAAAGTAATCAGTTACATTACAGTGTTGCAGAAAATGAAAACTCCTTTGTGATTCCTCATGAATGTTGTTTTAGTCAAGACCTTTATAATTATTCTACCATCAACACTCATAATCTGTTAACTACTAATACCCCTATCTCACCTACGCAGTTTTGCGCGGTGGCCATAAGTACGGTTCATCATGATTCACGGCGAGGTTTGTGCGCTGTGATTGTTTCCATCTTTCCGCGCGTCTGTCCTCATGGAAGCTCGCGGACCTTGCTAACTTCGCGGAACGTCAGGCAGTCACTCACGGCGGCGCATGGTGCCTAACACCGCGAGTCAAACCGCATAGGTGAGATGCAGGAATAACAGAGGGGGGGCGGGTTATTTGGGCGGGGCTCGTAGGATGACCTTCACACACACACTAACGGATTTCACTTAACTGCTGTCTGGCTCACGGATTACAGAAATTGTCTGGTTACATTTTTGAAAAAGTAACTAAATAACCGAGTACTTAAATGGCGGACCTAACACGTTAGATTACTTGTTACTGTACATCAAAAAAGTAATCCAAGTCCTCTAACGCGTTACTTTGTAATGCATTACACCCAACACTGGTCTTTACTACAATATGTAATGTGTAGTCTATACATTCTATAGGCAAAAATTATTATTTGAAGACGCAAGGCTTGGCCATGGGAAGAGGAGAAAGCACAAACCGATAAATATATGAATATGAATAAGTACACAAATATATTATGGATATTTCTCATTTTAATAAATTTCCTACAAAAGCTTTCTGCATTTCCAGGGAAACCCCAGTAGGCTAAAAACCGCTTCAGGACAATCTGCAGTTTTAATGTCTAATTTAAAGTAACATGCTGTGCTTTGTAACAGTGATTTATAAGTCCTCAGTGGGGGAAATCCATGAAAAAAAAAAAGACCCCATAAGCCGTGCGGGAGCGTTCCTTATTTCTCAGATCATTACAGTCATCATCATTCAGCATTGTCAAGTATCCCGTGTCTCCTCCCATGCAATCATTTCACTGGTGGTTTTAGAGCGCTTCCAAAAAAAAATTAAAAATGACAAGGGAGAATCAGAAATGCTACTTTCTGTGGAGGCGGAACAGCAACAGCACAAAGAACAATTCCATCAAGTAAACCGCCTCAGTGTAGATGAGGAGAAAATAATTTGGGGAGGGTTTTTTTTTGTTGTTGTTATTGTTGAGGAACCAGGACTCTGCAGATCTGTTTCCAAAACCGTGTCTGAGAAATGTGTTAAAATGCACGCCACCCAGTGTGCTCACAAATACACTGGGAAATAAATAATTATAAGTGAGTAGGATGTAAACCGTGCCCACGCTGCGGTGATTGCTGCCATGAGAGCCTTTGTCCAACTGGATTGTGAGGTTATGTTCTCCATAAGCCACTGAAAAAAAAAAAGATGCTCTGTGCGACAATTCACAAATGCAAATGAGAATGAATAATGTTTACATGTTGAATTATTCAGAGCGGAGTTAGAGCTTTTCTGTTAGATCCATTATTATCCATGTTGGAGCGTCACCTGATGCACAGGCGACACTGTTTGCCTATGATGATGACGATGATGAGGATGATGATGGTGGTGGTGCTAACCGTGATCCTGAAATGAAGATAAATTTAAAAGGCGGTTGTTTATGCTGTGTGAATTCTTTATTATTTATTTATTTTTTTAAGCTTGGTTAGGCGCAGGAAGAAGATACTTTTTTTTTAACATTTCAGTGGCCTGCTGAGAAGACGCTCGTCAGTAATGCAGATCTCGCCATCCATCACCCCGGCTTGTCGGCTTTCAGGAATCAAATAGATCTCTCCGGGTGGTGGACTGACAGGTCTTTACTAAAGTTTTTTGCCAGAATAGCAGAAGAACCCGTGCTTGAAAGGAGCCACTGATTAAAAAATGGCTTTCAGTCCGTCACGGCCCGCAGCGTGTCGCGCGCGCGTGTGTATGTGTACGTCAAGCGGTTTGATGTTTCCCACTGGGCAGTAACTGAGCAAGCGTGAATCTGGAGCGTGGCCTCGACGCGCCAAGCTGTGTGTGCGTGTTCATTAGGACAAGTCGAGGTGAATCACTTTTAAAAGATCAATGGTGGGTCGGAGGGACAGAATGCGCAGCGTGAGGTGAGGCCAGCGCAGTGGTGGGTTACAGCATGCTGCGATCAACTAAAGGTTACGGGCTTCCTGAGGTGGTGGGTTTTTACGGGTTCTGTGTCACACACCAGCTTTAAAGGTTTAGAGTAAACCCAGTGTTACTTGTGAGACCAATGAAGAGGAGGTTGCTTATGAAAAAGCAGAAATGTGAGCTATTAAATGTTAAGCTAGATTATAAACCAATCATACTTACTTACATAAATGATATTTGATCTACAACATCTGATGTGTTGCAGAACTCTTTTCATGTTCCGTCTAATTGAAACAGACGTTGTAAAGTCACGTGTTTAACCTGACTCGTGTCACGTTTTATCTAAATGACAGCCGTGTAAAGTCATGTGTATATCATATATTATGAGCCAAAGATAATTATTGGGTATTTCAGGCGTGCTTTTTCTCCATTTTCTCTTCGTTCTTGTTTCTATCAGGTGTTCTGTAACTGTCATCGATGGCTGGACTTTATTTTATATTTAATTTATTTCAGCACAAATCCCCAGGATGCTGCGATACACAACCATCTTGTTCAATGTTGTTCTGGCCTCCAGAGAACTGGCTAGATTGGAAGAGATTCGATGTTCGAGCGGCTGAGCTGTTTTGCCAAAAATCTCATCTACTGTCTTTGGAATGAGCTGCTCTCTCTCTCTCTCTCTCGCTCTCTATCTCTCTTCTCCTTTCCTCACCTACTCTCCTGTCTTGCCTTTTTCTTCCCGATTATATTTCTGCGTGACCCAAAGACAATAACCTGCCGTCGATTGCTTGTACATTCAGAAATTCGATACCAGGAAGGAACGTTCTCCAACATGATGAGATACATTAGAGCCCATCTATTTCTTGCTTTCTTTTTCCTTTTTCTTTCCATTTATTTATTTTTTTTGCCAGTTCATCAGGCCCTCGCCTGGAGGGGGCCATTTCCAAATTCGGAGGGCGAAAAATAAAGCTTCCAATTGCTCTCCATTTTGTGGCCTGTTAAGAAAAAAAAAAAAAAAAATCAATGCCACTTTGGTCCTAAGGGAAATGAACATATTTATTAAAGTGGAAAAAGTCAGCATGTGGGAGTTTTTTTTTTCCTTCCTTTTTTTAAGGGTGATTAGAAGGAAAATGTCTGCTATTATTTGTGAAGCGATGCATGCTTGTGAGCAATGTGTGAACATATGCATGCCTGCATTCGAAGCAAAACATGATGTGAGCAATCCCTGTCCATGGATTTCTGCATTTATGACTCATAAAACATGATCCAATCAGTGTCCATGTCATAATAATAGATAAACACATTCCGTGTTAGTGGCCAACACGCAACCTGTTGTGCTTTTTATGGCTCCATGGAAGACAATGATTACTCCTGTATTTAATAACCACTCAATGGGTCTCCGGAGCTGCTGATCAGACTCTTCAAGCCATTACTCGTAATCCGTCAATAATTACATCCTAAGTATTGAGACAGCCCTACATGGACGAAGTCGGGTTAATCAAATCATTCTTAATTATTGCGTTTCCTCAGGCACCGCAGGAGACGCCGTATCCGATTCGTCCTCCGTCGGCGGGACGTTGCCGCACTTCCGGCAGGAGCCAGAAGACGCCTACATCATCAAGAGCAACCCGATCCGGTTGCGGTGCCGTGCCACTCCCGCCCTGCAGATCTTCTTCAAGTGCAACGGGGAATGGGTTCACCAGAACCAGCACACGGTCCAGGAATATATGGACCAGAACACGGGTAAGGAGCCACGCTGTTTCCATTCAATTACACTTCTGAAAAGTGATTACAGACGAACATGATGGTGGCCTGAACCAGAAAAGTTGTTCATATATAAAACACACGTTTGTGTACAAACTTTTTTGTTATTTCCATGGCACAAAATGGGTACACTTTTTGTGGTTTAAGCCAAAAATTATACACTTTCACAGAAAAGTGGCGCAGTGCTTTGTTCTTTATTATTTAGTACACCATTCCAGCAAGCTTTCTGAACAGCAATTGAGCAAATCGCCAATATTTAAGAGTCATCATTTCCAGGAACACTTTCATTTACATAGTAATAAGGCTGATTTCATTTTACTAAACGCATGAAACCACAATTCTGTCTCCCGAGCCTGACATTAGTGTTGTTATCTTCAGAATTTTCATGATGATATCTATTCATTTATGTATTACAAAATCCAAATAGCCTTTGTATTTGTATCACCTCATTAAACAGTTCAGCTCCTTTTGCTGTTTATATTCCGACAGCCTGGATTTCTGTGTGCTGTGACAGCGGTTCAGATCAGCCAGCTGTTTCAACAGATCACATTTGCACCGTGCCCTCTGTGCGAGCGTCGTGAAAATCACAGGAACTTCAGACTAGTTCGAGGCACAGAGGTGATGACGCCAACCTATTGTTATGCCAGGGCGGCTGTCTCTGCGAGTCGTTGCGGTTCGACCGAAAGAAATCCACTCCTTTGAGGGGTATTTAAGACGTCGCAGCAGGCGGATTTCAGCAGGCGTCTCTTCGCTTTATTTCTTTGTAAATGTCCCTATCCGCTCCTTAGCTGTGATTCAGATTTGTTTTGCGTGCTCTGATCCAGTTTGCCTTGTCAGGTGCGCTGTTGAAGAAAAAAGAAAAACAAATCTGGCAGTTCCTTTGATTCAACCCAATAAGCCGCTGGTGTTCTGATGAGCACGGACCAGCAGCGGCCAAGCTGAGACTATTACTCCCATCGGGCTGGCACAGAAACCGATGTCTCGCTGATTTCGTTTTGGACACCACCAGGACGATTACGTTAACCCTAACTTAATCCAGATTTTGAAGGTGTTTTAAATATCCATATAATACGATTACATGCGATCATTACATACGATGCCAGGCAAACCGAACGTTTCACGTCAAACAAACTTCTCCGAAAGCATACAGTCCATCTTCGAACAAAGCGTTCTCCCAGTTTTTATAGCCTACATACATATCTGAAGTAAAAACCTCTTCAGCGTTTGGAAGGCCAAAGTGCCTGCGGGCAAAACAATAAACAGCGTCCTTGCGCTGAGAGTATTCAATCCACGTGTGATGAGAATGAAGCCTAAGAGTTTCTTCTTCTTTTCCGTCCCACGTGACTGTCCTTGGAATCTCTGTAAGCGTTGGCTAGACTGCTGCTTCCAGCTCGAGAACTGGAGAAACAAGAAAGGGAATAATAATAG
The DNA here is from genome assembly GCA_030068045.1 of Platyallabes tihoni. Lineage (NCBI taxonomy): Eukaryota > Metazoa > Chordata > Actinopteri > Siluriformes > Clariidae > Platyallabes > Platyallabes tihoni. Next base: position 4,475,669 of record JAQQZS010000014.1, on the reverse strand, counting down.
ATAAACACATTCCCCGACTACGCTGCTCGATAAATTCATATGTACTTGGTGCCAGTGTATATGAGTGAGAGGGTCATATACCTGCTGGCCTTCCAGTTGGTTCGGCCCGGTGTCACTAAGGCATAGATGCATGTGATTGACAGAGACTGACCAAAATCCAATCATGCACTATTTGAAATAGACTTTAGTCTGTGATGGGTGTGACCACCCTTAGCTCCGCCCCTGCCACAGAGTTTCCTGCAGTAGTGATGGGAAGTATGGATCATTTTAATGAGTCGGTTCTTTGAATTTGGTTCATTTTGTTCTTTTGATCAGAAATAAAATAAAATGTTGCATTTTCAATAAACAGACCCCCAACACGTCTACATACACAAATTTTGGCTAAAGTTCCAATAATGAAAGTATTACAATGCAGCTAAGGACATATTATGATAAAAAAGAATGAGCAGCTCACCTCTCATATCTTCTGGTCCAAATCGTTCATTCCTTTACGCTATTAGCATCTACGTGACAAAAGAACGAACGATTCGGGCCAAAAGACTCAGAGGTAACTACTCATTTCTGTTTCCTGTACATAACCTACAGGGGATTTGCAATGTTTTGCGCATGTGTACCCAGTAGAAAACGAACAAATCACTCTCCGAGACTATTCGTTTTTCTGGGTCACGTTAAAGACTCGGTCAAAAAGAACGAATCGTTCACTATCCTGCAGGGATGCACACTGCCTGAAATCCGCCACGATTAGCCAAGAGAGGAAGGAAGCTGACTTTCAGTCATATAGCCGTGTCTGGCTTGAAGATGCTCTTAATTGTTTGTCCGAGGTCGTTATTGGGATTTTAAGATTATTGTCGGTTTGACGTCATTTTTCAGCTCGTGTGTGAGGAACGACTTTTTTATGAATAAAAAAATGCAACAAAAAAAAGCAAAGTTTTTTCCCCTTTTTCTCCTTTTTTGTGGAGAAAATCTTCCATATAATAAACATGTCGTGTCAGTCAGAACAACATTCTCCCTCCATCTAATATAGAGGAAAAGTTTGTCATCTACTCATTAGCATCTCTGCATGAGTTTTGTTTTCTCATCAAGAATCCTGCATAACAGGTATTTTTGCTCCAAAGCATGTGGAACAATGGGATTAAACAAGAGATTTAAATTAGCATAATGCTAAATGAAGCAACCGACAGTCCAAGATGATTATCATCGGTTTGCGACTACGCTCACTGCAAAAGGTTTTATTTAGTTTTTAGTCCATTCTTTTTCAACATCATTTTGTTCTTGTGTTTTTGTTCCTATTGAGTTCTACAATAAACCCCAGTAATTTGCTCAACAGTTTGGCCCCCAGTTGTTGCCTAGGCGACGAAAAGCTCTGAAACGAACGGACTTTATATCGGAGCCAAACTCATAAGCTCCGATAATGTCGTCTTTTTATAGCAGTGCCGTAATGGACGACAAATACTACCGGGATTGGATTAGAGCGAGGCCTCGTAATCGCGGCCCCGGATCTGCAAAGGACGGCACTTTATCGATTAGGACAGCGGCCCTCAATGCTGCCGATATGATCTCTTATTTACCGGCGCCCCCGGACGAGGCTCGGGTGCTGATAAAGCGAACGGCCGATGCCCTTGAGCCTTTTGCAGGAGAGGCAGGAACGGTCCAGAGACGCGGGGATAAGCGCCAATTACCCAGGTGACAGAGTGAAGAGGAGGCGAGCTTGGCAATCTTAGCTGAAATCAACCATTTCAAACTGTTTCCTGGGCTGGAAAATCAGCAAAGTGAGCATGAAAGGAATGGAACAGTGCCGGTGCCGTAGCAGTAAGCCTTAGCTAAAATAGATTCCCATTACAACTTCTATTCTTATTTCGGATTCTGTTTCAGCAGCAGCAGCACACACACACACACACACACACACATAAAAAGGAAGATAATAATCAAGCAACAATCATAGAATGGTGTTATCTTTTTTTTTGTTAAGAGGATCACTATACGATGTAAAAATAGTTGTTTATCTAACTGTCATCTAGCATACACATACAGTACTATACGCTGTCTAAAGTTCATACACATACTGTATGTGTATGTGTGTGTGTGTGTGTGTGTTAAATAACACATATATGTGATTCAGTAACAACAACGACAGTCAGGTTTTATTTTAAGACATGTACTGTAAGTCAGCTGTTCTGGAATAGTTCCTGCAAGAAAAGTTTTGTCAAGTGCATTTGCATATTTTGGATGTTTTACAATGAATAAAGAAATAAGTCAGGAAAGAGCATGGAATTAGAAGCGTGTCCAAATGTCTGACTGGTAGACGATTTTTTTGTGTTTGTTTGATTATTTTTTTGTGTGTTATAATAGCTGTAGGCCAGAAAAGAAAGCAGCACATTATGTAAAGGACCACTTTTCAGACAAAAAAACAATAAGAAAGCTTCTTGGCTTTGCATGCGTTAAAAAAGAAGCAGGAGTCCTCAGAAGGACCGTGGCTGGTACTGTAGGATGATCAGCAAAACCGAGCAGCTAATTTCCTTATAAAACTGCACAAATTGTTCCTGAGACTCAACTCTAAGCGAAGACTCGGCAAACCAAACATTTCCTTTGTTTCATTAAGTACAGTTTACTGTTCTTTATAGTATTTCTTTTAATGGGGATATATTTGTTCTACAGCATGTGCCAAATACTTTCCCTGTACTGTATGTGTTACATGATATTGTTTGTGAAGTAATTGTTCGGTAGTAACGTTATTATGTTTCCTTTGTGGTTCATAACTGTCCCAGTCTTAAATCCCAAATTAGCATGCCCCACTTATTATGTTTCATTATAATTGTTGGCTGGAAAGAAGATTAACCAATCTGGAGAGTGTACAGTATGTTTCTCACATTTCAGCCTCTAACTTCACTCCGAGCAGGAAACTGAACCTTGTTGAAGAACTTTTTAATGTAAAGATAATGCTGATATCTGTTAGGTATGTTTCCTAATTTATTCTGAAACTAATTCGCCATAACTCCGATAACTGCAGGTCATCAATGTGACTCTCCGTTTAAAATAAAAACCCAGAATGTCTCCTGAATTATTATAGTGGTCATTAATGAGTCTGTTTATTACCGTAATAAGATGATGCCGTATCAGTCATGTGACTGAAGTTTAAATAATTGAACATCAACTCTCATGTTATTGGCGTGAGACTCTAATCTGGGATTAATGTTTCGCCGCCAGTTCGATCTCAAAAGGCACCATTACTGATAAGAGCGCTCGTTCCTACGCCTGGATTAGCACGCACGTGGCTATCAATAATTGATTTTTCTTTTTTTTTTGTGAGGAGGAGGTCAGGCTCCTCATCTATAATTCAGACTGAGCGCTGTGATTAGACAGAATCAATCTCAGAGCTGTCTGCTAGTTAAAGAGGCATTAAAACAGCAAGCGAGGCGACCGATGGACGTGTGGTTCGGTGCTGAAAAGTTGCCACATGCTTTAGGTTGAAGGTCTTTAAGGCGGAGTACTTTCACACTCAGTTTTTTTATTATTAATAAAAATTATAATATTAAATATTATCAATAATTTTAAGTCGCAAATTCTTTCTTTAATTTAAGATTTTGATATTAAATTATATATGTATGTATTGTTTTATAAAAATCTATTTATCTATAATACATTTAATTAGATATATTTTACAGATAATATAATAAAAATATTTATTATACTGTATGTAGTAAATTTGTTTACTTATATTTATAAAAACTAATAATTAAATAAATAATGAATAAATAAATAGTAACTGAAGAATATTTATTTATACACACAACTGTATGAACTCAAACAAAGCTCTGTTAATAAATATTTAAATAATTTATTTTGTATTTTTTTTTAAAGCAAGACAAATATTTTTTGAGAATATTTTATAAGAATTCTGCATTTTCTTTTTTGCGATAAAAATAACATTTATGCGAAAAACAGGTCCATTACCATAAGTACACATGTCCGGCTGCACGACTGGCAGATTCTATGACTGCAGTCTTTAGAATTGATTCTGACCGATCAGAATGCAGAATTTCTGCAGTAACTGAAAGATAAATGACGTTACCTAACTCAGCTCAGGCAGCAAGACGTTGACACAAGCTGAATATAAAGTAGTGACAATTTATACTTGATATATACTGTAGTTTCAACTGTTCTAAATGATGAGAGTTTGTGTGTGTGTGTGTGTGTGTGTGTGTGTGTGTGTGTGCGCGCGAGGGAATAAGGGTCTATTAGTAAAAGAAAACACTATGACTGGATGTGTTTTTTTCTCTAGCCAGTTTAAAATGCCCGAGGTCAGAAAAAAAAATCCAACACCGTCCAGCTTCACCTCCCATTGCTGGAAATAACGAGGTTTGTTAACAAATGATGCGAGTTTGTATATCTGATGGATCGTTTTAGTTGACAAAAATAGCGCTAGCAGAATAAATCAAGTGCATGGTCTGCATTATATGTTACATCTCCTTCGCTCAGTTTGTGACTTTTATATACAGTATAATTAGTCCACATTTCTATTCAGTTTCAGTGGTGTTTAAAGGATACACAGACAGAGACCTAGGGCAGAACACTCACAGAAGAGGTCATAATGTACACAACAGTCGAGTGGTTAATAAAACACACACTTAAGGCACTTCAGCAAAGTCTGGGACTGAAGTCAAGAAGTTGCTCGTTCAGTGCAAGTGGAGAATAAACACTGGAAACAGGTTCATACGTCAACCGGGTCAGGATGGTTAATTGGAAAATAGTGCAAAATGAGTAAGATTCCTGGAAGGAGTCTCCAGTGTCAGTGATTCATACAGACGTAACTGTGAAAGTTTTTTTTTTTTTTTATGTTTACTAAAAATGTAACTATTCAAAAGCCACAAACCTTTCCTGTCAATCATGCATGCCTGACCTACTTTACAAGATTCCTCATGCGCACAGTGACCCTTCAGGAAAAAAAAAAAAAACATTTTACACACTGGCCTGTAATGTGTTTTAGCAGGATGACTACAAATTAGCAGGCCAAAATCAGCAGCTGTCACAAGAGCTTACACTTGTTTGTCGTAATCACAGGCCGCAGTCAAGTCTACACATATATATGCATAATATTTATATATATATAAAATACACTGACATATTCAGTTGTTAAGATATAAACAGCTAAAATAATATATGCATAAGTAAAACCACAGTAAATT
>JAQQZS010000014.1:4455992-4470386 GCA_030068045.1 Platyallabes tihoni | reverse complement strand
CGGCATTCGTTGACAACGAATTTCATTATCGATAATTATCGATTTTATCGATTAGTTGTTGCAGCCCTAATATATATATAATATGCTATATATATGAAAATTGTTGTCTTGATTGCTTTTTAGAAAAAAAAAAGGAAAAAAACTGCTTTATGCCAGCAACTCTAAAAAACTACCATTTACCTTATCATGCTCTGCCTCTTTCTTTCACTCTCGTTCATGTGAGTTTGCAGTCATGAGTTGTTTTATTTTGTTCCTGGCTTGTGTCAAAGCTCTTCCCCATGATTGTTGCCAGGCATAATCACGCTGTGAGCAATCGCCATCCCGGAAGCTATTTATCATAGTTTTGTTTGCGTAGAGAAGTACGAAAGCGGGTGAGGGAAGGAGCTGTGGTGCCTCTTGTTGTGCCCCTGTCATCATCACTTACTGATAAATGACAGCTGAGAAGCATATGTGTAGCTCATGGACCCGCAGAGCGCCGTGAATAAAACAGCAATAAACTGTGTTTATATAGCACCTTTCATTTGTGATAAAATAGCGGGGAATGCGCGTCGCAAAGTGTATTACAAAGATCAAATGTTTACACGTAAATGTGAGATATTTAGTGGAACTTGTGCTAGGAAACTTATAAGAAATTAAAAAATATATATTTTGAATGAGAAACTCCAGCATCATAATTTTCTATCTCCTCATTCAACTGGCGTCTACTTACGTTAAAAAATTTGGCTCTTCAATTTAACTTCTACCTCCTCACTAAACCAACCACCTTCCCAATTTACTTCTCTATCCCGTCACCTTGACCCTCTGCCTCTTCTCATCTAAACCCTACTCCTTTTTAATATTTCACCTCATCATCTTCTTAACCCTCTACATGAATCTTCTACCTTTTCACTTTAACCCTCTGCCTCCTTATCTAAACTCTATACTTCATCAAAATTCTGTCATCTAACCCATGTACTTCATCATCTTTCCATTCATCCATCCATCCAGGATCATCTGTAGTCCAACTAGGGACCGTGGTGTGCAATTATGAATATTTCCATCTGGTAAGAGAACCAGAGAACCTAAGAACATACAAACTTCATGCACACAAACCCGACGTGGGAATCGAACCCGGGACCTAGTTGTGCAAGGTGACATCATCTTTCCCCCTACACTTAACCCTCTACGTCCTCATCTTAATCCTTTATCTCATAATCTACATGCTCTTCTTCCGCATGCTAAACCTCTACCTCATCATCCAACCTAACTACCTCATGATCTTACCATTCTACCCCCGGATTAACTCTCTCCCCTATTATCCATATCCTTAATTTTTCGTCTAAATGCGCTAGTTCCTTTTGTTGCCTCATTCCAATACTTCAACACCTCGTCTAAACCCTCTACCTCCACGTCTAACCCGCTACCTCCTCGTCTATACCTTCTGCCTCAGCCTTCTTATCTTATCCCCTTTACCTCATCATCCTAACAATTCAACTCCTCATTCTAACCAACAACCTCATTATCTTAACTCATCTTAAACCTCTACCTTTTCATTTTAATACTTTATCTCTACTCCTTAATTCTGTACCTTCTTGTCTTAAACGGTTTCCACCTAACCTTACCAATCTACCTGCATTTACCTTCTGTGTTCTCACCGTATGATTCACCTCCTTGCGCTAAACCTCTTCCTCCTCATATTCACTTTGTACAGTATCTCTTCAGTTTATCCATTTTCTTTCTTGAGTCTCATCTTAAACCTCTACATTCTCCACTGAACACTCCATATTATTTTCATCTTCTGTCTTCTTACATTTATTGTCTTCACTATCAAAACCCAATACCCTCACATCTTAACCATCATTCTTTTCATCAAATGGCTTTACCTCCTCATTCCTCTCCCTTCCTTCTCATTATAAACCTCTTTCTCATCAGTTTAACCTTCTCCTCCTGACCTTCTTATCCCTCTTCCACATTATACCTTCTTAATTCTTACTTTAAACCATGCTTTGCTCCTTACCTTAACACTCCAACTCCTTATTCAATTCAAGATTCAAAGAACTTTATTAATCCCAGAGGGAAATTGCTTGAGATCACTTTCAAAACGCATGGTTTGAAAGAATCTTAACCATCTTAACCATCTTCCTCAACCAACGTTAACCTTCTTCATCCTCATCTTGGCTCCTCACTCCTTTTTTCTTTACTACATTTCTTTTCATCTTACCCCCCACCCTTTTACATCCATGTCTCCACCTTCTTCCACATCACCTCAAGGCTTTATCTCTTCGTCTTATCCCTCATTCTAAATATTTAAGGGATCTTTTATTCTCACCCATCCTGCCAAATGCATTCAGAAGTTACAGGATGGATTAAATGTAGTACAAGATAGCTAGAGGCAGGAGAAGGCATGAGCACAGCTTTACTTTGGGCTGATCCAAGAATCAGCATTGGTTAGCAAGGGTCAAACAACAGGCAGCTAGAGGCAGACTCGAACTAATCCATAATCCGAATGAAAGCAGACAGGCTGAGTTCAAACTGCGAAAATCTAGTGATACGGAGAAGTAGAGGAACTTTGCAGGAACACGGCTTAAAAGTTACAGCAGGAGCTTGTGGTAGACTTCAAGAAAGACATGGATTGGCTATAATTACAGTGCAGTGAGACTTTGTATTTTTAGCATTAGAAATAAAGAGACATGCTATAAAAAGATAAAGACGTTTCTGGTACATTTTCTGTAGAACGTAATCAGTGAAAAGTTTTTGTTGTTTTTCCATGACAGTGAAGCTTTAGCTGTTTCAAACGCATTAATTCATATAATAACCGATTTCTTTTCTCTTTTTTTTCCTAGTATTCCGCTGGAAAATAAAGCTTCAGTTTACATATACTGTAAAAAATTTGAGGGATTAAATACACACCGTGAGAGACTTTGATAACACTTGAGGGCCTCTCGCTTTCCCTCCGTCTGATCTGTCTTCGCACAATGCCTTAGCACACCGGACTTATTAAAGGTGGTCATTAGCATGTTTCCATAGAATGTCCTGCCATCAACGGTTGTCCGAGTCTATCTGTTTTTTTCTCCATAATAAACAAATAGCCTCGGGTATGCTAAAAGAAATGAACACCATATGGCCTGTTGTAATTATCATAACAAAACTTAATAAGGAAATGAAAAGCACTTGCTTCCTGATGCCTTAACAAACATAAGAACGAGGTCTTGTGCCCTTCGGCGCCACACACGCTGCTGCATTTACACTCGGCCATGGAGAGCTCGAGTAGAGTGCACATTTCCTTGGTTAAACTCTCCAATCACAGCTTCAGGATCTTCCCAAAGAATGGACATTAGCGAGCAGCCACGCTCATTGTGTTCGTATCGAGGACTCGGAAGCAACTGCAGACCAGAAAGCCTCCCCTCCCCCCATCTCCCCCCAGGGAGAATGATTTAGATTCACCGCATAAAGCAATCTCACAGACTCTCAAGGGAAGATGTTATTAAAAGAATTACTCCACTAAGCGGAGTACAATATGTGAAAATGAATTAAACATCTTTTAATCTACAAGCTCCCACAAAGTGTGTGTGGGGAGGTTTTGTTTGTTTTCTGGCAGTCGAAATTTTAATTATGGCTTTTCACACAGTGAGTTTTCATTTTTAAAAATTGCTGAGATGAATGGAAGTCGAAAAGATCAGCTTTTCTAAATTCTAATTCTCATTTACATGTACAGTAAATAAACTACAGTATATACTGCCTGGTCAAAAAAAGTCACAAACTTAAAGATTTAGTTAAATTACCTTTAGCTTTGTTTTCAGGACACAATTTGGTGGCCAGATCATGTGTGAAAATGATTCCTCATGATCCCAGAACCACAGAGTCCTGGAATATGGCCATGGCATCAGGGGGGGGAAAAAATCCATAGATGTGATAACATGTTCATTCAGTACATTCAGGTCATCAGCTGACTTCATTTTAGTGCCATATAATGTTGCTGAGTCTAGACCTGAGCAACTGAAGTAACCCCAGATCATAACACTGCCTCCAGAGGCTTGTATAGTGGACACTATGCATGAATGGTGCATCGCTTCATGTGTTTCCCTTCCTACCCTGACCCGCCCATCACTCTGGAATAGGCTTGACCACATGACCCCTCTATTGCTTCAAAGTCCAATCTGTATTCTTCCTGACAAACTGAAGACTTTTTTTCTGATTAGTCTCACTAATAAGTGGTTTTCTTATGACCACATAGATGTTAGGTCCCAATCTTGTGAGTTCTCATCACATTGAGTGTGTATGGAAATGTTCTTCCTTTCACTATTAAACATAGCTATGGTTTTTACTGTCGATTTTTTTTTATCATGCAACTTGTTAAAAAAGTGTTGAAGTGATCTCCATTCATAATGTTTTCCAACCACATTTCTTCTAAGTTGACGGTTCAGCACTATCCATTCCAGATTTTGAAGGGTTCTTAACCCAGTTCGAGTAATTTCAAATATCCTTAGTTGTTTTCTTTGCTTATTGAAGCTCAATAATTTGAACCTTCTGAATTGTGGACTTTTTTTTTTTTTTTTTTGCCTTTTTGGCATTTAGTAGCCAACATTTTTCATGGGTGTTCTACAACATTATGTGTAGATAAGAATGGGATTAACTGCACCCAAGATCTCCTTACCCAAAATCAGTGCTGTAGCTGATTGAATGAAATGAACACAGAAACCAGGTGAAGAGAACTTGGTTGTGGTCAAGAGAATTCCTGTCATTCCTGGTTAGTACCAAGAATAAAACCAGATTAAAGTATGCAAGACCAACAAAAACAAGACCCAGACAGCCAAAAAAAATTATAATAATCTTCTACATGTAAATACCCCCAAAAAAGAGCATGCGCATCATTATATCAGGATATACAGTATGACCAATAACGTCTATGGAATAAAACACATTGTGAACAGGAAGCTGTTCACTCTGTTTATGTGCAAGTTTCTCAGAAAGCAGAATTGCAGACATTTGTCTAGCCTGAGGCAGGGGCAGGTTTGCGCAAGACTGTGATAGCATTATCACAGGAAATCAAACGTTCACTTTCTTCACATTGAGCCTCTCCTCTTGAGCGAAACATATACAGAGGTGAGAGTGAGATTTATTTGCAGACTTATTCTCCTGGAGCTCTTGGTTTCCATCACCAGTTTCATCAGATTTTGTTTGCTGAAAAACTCAGAGTAGTCCCACCAGCAGCCAGTTGCCAATGGCCACACCGAGCTGGACCAACTGGTCAAATCATAACAAGCTTCTATTCCACTTCCCATCCATACAGTACTTGGTTTGACCATTTGTTTCCCATGTGGACTTGTGGTGGTATATGTGGTGTGCATGTGCTGCTAGAAGGCTAAGACCATGATGCAGGATGACATTAATGCACTACTGAATCTCAGCGCTAAAGTGAAATGTCATGTCCATTTGTGGAGTGGACTGAGTCACTTAGTAAGGGTCTCACATCCACACGCACGCATACACTGTGGGAGAATGACTGTCACAAAAAAACATCTGCCTAAAAACTAAAGATGCTGTTTTTAATGATTATACAGTACCACTGTGGACTCATGTCATCGATCTGCTGTCATATTAATCTACTGCTCCATTAACATAATATATATTTTCCACCTTTCATCATAACTAAAGAAACAAATAGGTGAAGAATTTTAAATGCGTTCCCCCAATGCATTAGTCATTTTCCCACCAGGGCACTAGGCAGCTTTCTCATGAATATTCATGTTTCAGCCCTGAAATAAGATTTTTAAATGCATGTTAGCACAGTAATTTAGTACATTTAACTGAGGAATAATCGGTAATGAGCGTTTAAATAGTGCAAGGATTTTTAGCACTCATAGAGGAAGTGGTACGATGAAGGTCAAAGTGCTTCCACCATCTCCTGACATAATATCATATGAAAGCAGGCTCAGTAGCTTCATGGTGATCCATGACAGTCCAGAGAAGAACCAAGTGCCTGCTGTCAGCTCAGCTCAATAGCTTTTTATTCTTCCGCACTATGGATTCTTAATGCGTCGCTGGAAATTGAGTGCTGCGAGTGAAAGAAAAAAAAAACTGTTCTCATGAGAAATTTATATGAAAATGTACCAGTAAGGGCACTGGGGTTGGAATTTTGTTTAGATTCAGCTATAAGAAATTGACCAGAACCAAAGCTGGAATTCAGGACATTTATTGCTAACGGCTGTGATATTATACACCAGTAGCCAAGAAATAAAGTATTTACATATACTCATCATGAAAATAAATGTAAGGGCAATATTGGACTTTCAATCAATTTTCTGGCATTTACAAGCTGAAATTTTGGAATTGGAAAGCTTTTGGCAGAATTCTGGCTTAATATTTCTTGGCAGAAATAATCGTATTCAATTAAATTTGTTGGTTTCCTGGGACGGAGCCGACATTTCAGCGTGGTCCGCAAATTGTTCAATAGGCATGAGGATCCAAAAACTTAAAGTTGGTTCTTCTCTATACCTTCCAGAACCAACTTTGATGTTATTTTTGGGTCATTATCCGCATGAAGACTCGATTTTCTCCAAGTTTCAATTATCTAACTGATGATTTGAGGGTATGTTGAAAAGAAATGTGACGTCCTTTTTTATTCCATCGACATTGTGCACCAGGTCTACTGGCAGCAAAACAGCCTAAAAGCATAATCCTACAGTCCCTCTTACCTCCTGGTGTAGTGCTCTTGGGGTGGAATATCTCTTCTTTACGCCACCAAACATACCTTAGGTCAAACCTTTTTTCCAGAAGTCTTTATGCAAGTGGTCAGCAAACTTTGCGACAAAACTGGCTGGAGTGTAGAGTGCAGCTTCCAGTTCATGGCAGACATGTGCCTTGGTAGTTCCTGGGTTGTTGTTGTCCATCTGAACCTGATTTGCTCTCAGCTGAGAGGAGTCTTTTTCCAGACCTTGTCAAAATGACACCTCCTGTAAATAATGTGTACTTTAAGTACGAAAAAATGGTTTGAACTGAGCTTGGACTCTGCAGTTGTTTAGAAATGTCTCCAAGGCACATTGCTGACTTTGTGACTTGTCTACCATCCTCTTTCTCCTCAATTCAGTTGCTGTGCTATATGTTGGCACAGAGAAGCTACCAGCTGTAGTCGATCATGATCACTAAGAGGAAGTTCAGAGACCTAGGGTTTGGCGATATAAAAAGCTTTTAACACAATATTGCCATGACATTCATGTTGATGATGAGTCTATGTAAACGTAATGTTAACATGATTACATGACCAGCACCTACGTGTGCTTGATCGATATGTTAGTAGTGGGGACACTGTGGGACATTCTTCTTCTTTTTCTTTTTTTTTCTTTCCTTTTCTGTGACAAAAATGACTCTTTTACTGATGAGGCCAGCACCTCAGGATTGCTCTCAGTGTGCTTAAACGTGTCTCTCTCTTTCTCTCATGCAAACGCACTTATCAAGCATGAGATCTCATCGCTAAGCATCTATTAGCACTGCACTGTTCCCCTGTTTTCACACAGCTCTCAGAGCCATCTCCTTGAAAAGCTTGATTATTAGCTGTGTTTGTCGAGATTAACTTGTTAAATTTGTCATGTTTAATTTGCTCTCGTGACTGGATAAAGCAATTCCCGAGCACAGAAACAAGTGTGCACCATAAACAGAGCTTTTAAACCGCCGATGGCTAAAAATAAAACTAGCCTAAGGGACAGAAAGAAAGAATGCAGTGTTCCAACCTGAGATAAGTGACTTCCATCAAAAATATCCTTGTGCTAGTACAAACATGTCAGGCTCTGCAAACAATATGGAGATAAACCCCTATTAAACAACACCTCCGAAGAACAGACAGCAGTCCAGAGTTTCTGGATATGCCATGATCAAACAGACTGTATATCGAGCACACATTTCCATCCTCCCTGTCCGTTCTGTACTTTATTACTAGTGTTTTTGTTCATGTGCTCTTAGTTATTGTGACTGTTTTTAACTTACACATACAGGTAGTCAGATGCAAACAGTCTAGGTTGCTTTCAGACCATGATACACTGTGTACCCAGACTGAGTAATTACATCTACTGTTAATGGATCGGCCCTCCAGATCAGGAATTTGCAGCATTAGCATAGCATGATTTAAACTTGTTTTTAAGAGATTCTGCTCCATCTCATCTTCCCATGAGAACCTTGCTGGGGTCTTCTTTGTTTGCAAAGCCCAAGAAGTGCAACACTAACTGAAGTGAGATATTTTTACGAGGTCAATGCTAGGGCATCCTTGGGATACTACAAAGGCCAGTAACAAGGTGGAGTTGAAGTAAAACTGTGAGGTCTCCATTTTTGGATTGAAGGATCTTGCAAGGGTGGACAATGAGTTGCTGAAAATGAAGATATCATCCAAATAAGCAAATGCATAATGGTTCAGGGGCTCACAAAGGAGCTCTTTAATTAACTCCTGGAGGGCCACAGGAGAGTTAATCAGGCTGGAAGGTATAACCAAATATTTGTAATGCCCAGATGGCATGATGAATGCAATCTTCCACAATCTTCCACTTATCCCCTGACCTCATGAAGATTCGATTATCCATATTGTGTAAATGCCTTTTGTAAAAAGAATCCTGCTCGCTGAAAGCATTTGAATGTTGAGTTAATTATGGGCAGGGGATATTGGTCTTTCTGTGTGACAGATTTCAGCATTTAATAGTCTACACAGTGCCTTATTTTTTTTTATATTAACAAAAAGAAGACTAACCCGACAGGTGACAATATAAGTACAAAAAATGGCTGTAAGTTCTGGTGGTGACATAATAATCTACCCCTAGCAGGAGTTGTGCAGGGGAGCAGTTTTTTGGCACAACCAAAGGCAGCAGTGTCCGGGACCTCTGTTTTGAAAAGTTTGTTTTTAGGTTCCAGTAGTCTCAAAGCATTTAATACAATTCTGCTTCATTTGAGATAGCAGGAGGTTGAAGTCGAACTCCATTGAAGCAGCTCTAAAAAGATTGAGATCCCCAGACAAAGGTGGTTAGGATTGGCCAAGACAAAATGGCCATTATGTTCCTTGAGCATGGAACGTGGAAGCATCTTTACAGGTAACCTTAGATTTCCATTATAAATGATCTGCACCAGTCTGCGTACAGTATAGAGTCATTCGCAAGTCAAGTTGTGACACAGTCCTTAGATGGAAGTGACTTAGGACTGAAGCAGTACCTTGATTTGCACCATGTGCTGTAATATACCTTGCACCTTTCCAAACAAAATGATTAGTGCCTGGTCATATTTTCTCATTGTGGTGACCTGATTTGATACCATTTCTGCTGTTCACCCCAAATTCTCCACGTTCTTTAATAGCACAGGGTTCAGCAAGAAATACAAACAAAAGTGCCAGATAATGCCTGTTTATTCCTGAGAGGACAAGGCTTGGAAGATGGAATCAAGTGTGGGTTTTGGGCAGATTTGCTGGTGTTAAGCATGCTTGTGTTACAGCGAGACAGAATGCAGGGTGACAGCTACAGGAGTCAGCTCAGGCAGGATGTGATAGTCAACAAAGTTGGCTCCTCTAAATCTCTCTCTTAATCTCTGAGACAGAGATCAAAAGAGCTGAGTGACTCCTCAGGATGAAATATCACTGTCCCTCAATAAAATTTCTCTTTTTTTCTCTAGTGGTTCACATAAATCTTTCCTTAACACGTAGTACAATTAAAGTGTGGAGCATGCAGCTTCTCTTGAAGAGCAGCACAGAAATTATGTCTGCGCACCAAGTGAATCATGCCACAGGTTTATAAAGGTGTGTGACCAGGTGGTATGCGCTTGCAATGATTGCCAGCCTCATGGCATTGCGTAGCAACTGACATTGGGACCTTTATAAAAGCGTTTTTGGCTGGACGTGGCATTACCTGGAAAGGCGTTACAGGAAGAAAGAAGGAAAAGAGAAAAAAAAAACAATGGAAGTATGTATAAAGAGAAAGAAGGACCAAAAGAAACATACAGTATAGAATGGGTCAATAAAAGAAGAAAGACATACTGGAAATATGCAAAGAAAGAGAAACCTGAAAGTATTGAACAAAAAAAAAGGCAAGACTGAAAGAAAGCGGAGAACAAGAATTGTAAATTACACAGATAGACAGATTGATAGATAGTGGTACTGTACACTACCGCTCAAACGTATGGGATCACTTTCTAAATCCATGGTCGTTCCTGATTTTTATTTCTTTCTACTTTGTAAAACAGGTAAAATATGCAATAATCTCCTTTGAACATTCTACTCATGATCTGTAAAGCGTTTATAACGGCTCTAATCTGAGGTGTTGCTTAATAATTGGTCATTTCTGAGGATGGTGACTCTAAAAGAACTTCTCAGAGGTAAGTTTTGGTCTTGCTTCCCTGGGAAGGTCTTCATGAGAGACAGTTTTATCATGTTACTTGATGGGTTTGTCCTTGTGGTCGTGACACATGTTGTTGTTACATAATTTTCTAATTCCATGTGTGTTATTTCATAGTTTAAAAATCCCAGTATTGTTGTAGAATGTAGAAAATAATTCACTAAACAAAATCAAAGAAATCTGCAAGTGACCCCAAACTTTTGAGCAGTAGTACAGTATGTGTTGAAGGTGCTTTAGAAAGGTTCATTCTGTTTATGTCACTTATATTTAAGTGTGATAATGATGTCATGTGTAAAGAACACAATGAGTGTTAATGAGAGTTTACACATTCCAGCTATTAACGTGATTAACCGCTGATGAAAATTAACTTGCTAGGACCTCATGTGTTTGAAAGCGTGTACAGCACTGTACAAGAAAAGAGGATACATCAGGTGCATTGTTGTATCCCCAAGGTGATTTCCAGTCACCCACCTGGAGGGAAAAGGTATCGGAGGTACCTTCAAAGAAACAAGTAGCTGTTTAAAGAAAAAACCGTAAACATCTGCTTTGTTTGGTGAATGGAAATAAAGTACTCGTGTAGAGTATGCAGTATAGTTTATTTTGAGTGATGAGGTCAATCTTTTTTGATAGAGAGAAAAAGAGCGAGAGTGAGATTGACCAGAGGCATTGCTTCTTTTCTTCAGCATGTCACTCAGATAGTTTACATGTTTATGCTTTGTTTTCATCTGTCTCTTGTTCTCTGAGAACATTGCGCTACTTTCTCACTCCGGCACAGCTGTGCAACTAAAATTACCCAATCAAACAAGCTGAAGTCTCCAGAACTGAGCCATAAAAATAGAGTGAAATCATCAATCCTTCTATCGTTCTTTCTCTCAATACACCAATCCTTCCATCATTCCATCAATCCTTCCAATTTTCTTTTACTCATTCCATCAATTGTCCCATCTACTATTTCTTCAATTATTTATTACATACATGGATGAATTTGTTTCTTATTAAAGAAAAAAAATCATTGAAATTCTCAACAAGTTTTTTTTTTTGAAAACTGAAAAAAAAACCACAACTAATGAAATTGGCCTGGACAAAAATAATGAGGCAGTTAAACTAATATTTTGTTGTACAATCTTTTGAAGCATTCACTGTAATCCAGTGGTTTCTCTAGCTCTTAATCAACAGGTACTGTACTGTACGACTTGTCTTGAGCAAACTGCTCCAGCTGCCTCAGGTCTAAAGTGTGCTCTCTCCAGACTGAATGTTTAAGATCTTTCCACAGATGTTCAATAGAATTTAGATCAGGAATCAGGAAGGCCACTTCAGAATAGTCCAATATTTGGTTTTAAGCCTTTCCTGTGTGTTTTGAGTCATTATCCTGTTGGAGGAACCATGATAGGCGACTGAGACCAGGCTTCCTGACACTGGGCAGTGTGTTTTACTCCAGAATGCCTTAAAAACAGCCCCAGAACATAACCAAGCCTCCTCTGTGTTTCACGATAGGTTCAATGTTCTTTTCTTTGAAAGCTTTATTTTTGCCTCTGTGAACTTACAGCTCATGAAAAAAATAGTTTTGTCTCCCAGAAGCACTGTGGCTTTTCAATATGCTTTTTAGCAAATTCCAGCCTGGCTTTTTTATGATTTGCTTTCAACAGTGGCGTCCTCCTGGGTCATCTTCCATTAAGTCCACTGTTGCTCAAACAGTGACAGATGGTGTGATCTGACGCTGATGTACCTTGACCTTGCCTTCCCTTTGAATCTTTTCCGAGGTTGCCATTGGCCCTTTGAGATCATTCATATTATATTTCTGTTCCATCTGTTCAGTTTTCCTCTTGCGGCCATGTCCAGGAAGGTTTGCTGCTGTCTCATGTACCCTAAACTCTTGAATAATATTTGCAGCTGTAGTCACAGGATTATGTAGTTTTGTGGATATGGTTTTATAGTCTTACCTTTAACATGCTCGTCGACAATGTTCTTTCTTCTCTCCTCAGACAACACCCTCCTTCGCTTTCTCTTTCGGGTCTATGTTCAATGTGGTAAACACAAAGGTACCAAACTGCAGAGCGATTACTTTTCTCAGTTTAAATAGGCTGACTAAATGATTGCAGGAGTGAAAACACTCATGATGCTAATTACAGGACACACTTCAGTTTAACATGTCACTGTGGTCAAATTATTTGTAGTCCCTTCTAGGGTACCTTTAAAAATGTTCATTAGATTATTATTTATTATTACTTTTCTCAGTTTAAAGCTTTTACTTTACAGTGGCCATTATGGGTTTTTCTGTCTTTAGTTACTGAAATTATTTTAATCAATTCATCCAAATGTATGCATTCTTTCCTTCCTTTAAACATTCTGTCCCCTTTCTTCACATACAACAATTCTTTCTTTCATTTTCCTCATCTATCCTTCCTTCTATCTGTACATTTTCTTTTCCTGTACTTAATCCTTCCTTTTTATTTTTCCTACATTTTATCCTTCCGGTATTCCCACTTACCTTCTTCCCAAAGACCCTTCCATCAATCCTCCCTATTTTTCAACCATTTCTTCTGCCCTTGCTTCTATCTATCCATCTATACTTCTTTCCTAACGTACTCCAGTTCACAACTTATTCTTCTTCTTTCAATTCTTCTCTGTCTTATTTCCTTTCTTCCCTCCTTACATACTCACCTTTTCCTTCCCATTTCATTATAACCATATTTATTCTAGTCCATTCATTTTAGTTCCAAAGCACTGTCAGGTGAAACAGATAAAACAATGACAAAAGGTGCACATCTCCAATGAATAACATTTTAATTAAAATGATCTTTCTGAAGAAGTGAAGAAACAGAACTATGGCAGTAAAATGTATCTGATGTGATGTCAATATTGACCTGCTTTTCTGCTCAGCACAGTTGTAAAGAGTTACTGTAAGTGTCACGTCCTGCCTTCTCATCCATCATTCCCTGATTTTCAAATCAACAAGAGATGAAAAAAATATGTTCTCTCAATACATCAATATAATTCTCTCACTTTCTCTCTCTCTCTCTCTCTCTCTCTCTCTCTCTCTCTGTGCTCAGGTCTGAAGGTGCGTGAGGTGATGATAAATGTCTCTCGGCAGCAGGTGGAGGATTTCCATGGCCCTGAGGATTATTGGTGCCTGTGCGTGGCCTGGAGTCACCTGGGCACGTCCAAGAGCCGTAAAGCCACCGTGCGCATCGCCTGTGGGTCCTTAACATGAACACTTTCTCTTACATCTTTTTTTTTTTTGTGTGTGTACTGGGCTGACTTAATATTGACTGAATATTGCATATTTAGAGAACCAACAACCTCCTGACCAATCAGAATGAAGAACCAGCCAGATACATAATTCTTAATATGTGAAAAAAGGCCTTTCACTAGAAGTCTATCGCAATTACAACACTCAACCTCAGATTTACAGGTTATGACCTTAAAATGAATCCGAGGTGCTAAACAGTTATAAAAAAAAAAAAAAAAAAAAACACATTTCATTAAAAGGGCAAAGTTATTCAGGTTCATAATCAGGTAGAGGCCATTCTTCCCACAATGTGTCTGCTACTAAAGAGATATTAAAGTGCAAACATCCTGTACATGAGTAAAAGTAGAGAGTCCCTAGGGCAAATATTGCTCATGTAAAAGTAGACCTCCGTTTAGTGCAGTACCCACCTTCAAATTGAATTATGTATCAAACATACGGGGCTCAGTAGTCATTTTGTCTCAGCTTCTGATTCCAAACACCTGTTACGTTAATGCCTCGAAAAGGTCACGCAATTAGTCTTCAGGTCATCAGGTGGCAAATATTACACACCAGTGTGGTTGTGTAACGCAGCGCCATGCAGAAATGTAGTGAAGTAGTAGTACAGGTATCTGTCGTACAGGGTTTGACATTGGCACCCGCCCACCCGCCAAATGCAGGTGAAATTCGGCTGTGGCGGGTAATAACTTTAGTCTCACTAGCCACTTTGGCGGGTAGTTTATTCTTTGGTATAACAATATATTTTTGTTGTAGTTTTCTCTAAAGGCATCTGATATAATAAACGCATTGCAACGTAATATTACGCGCATA
>JAQQZS010000014.1:4412694-4430419 GCA_030068045.1 Platyallabes tihoni | reverse complement strand
AACAAAATCCAACGGTTATCCAACACTGACACCTGACGTTGATTCAACGCTGACTCCACGTTAAAATGCCAGCTGGGTATTCTATTACTGTATTTTAAGTCAGTTGGATGACAGTGGTTTTTATTTATTGAACAATGGTCATTCAAGCCTATCTAATAACTGAGATTTTAGCCTATTGAATTAAAATTAAACCTAATATTATTGAATGATTGTGAAAACTTCCCATTAAACAACTACAACTTAAATCAAGTGTACTTTTATACTTTACTGTCTCTCCTATCTGTGGGCATTTATGACCAAACCTTAGTGCAGCCGTTCAAACCTTGAGTGCTGGACTAATACATATAATTGGTCTAGCTCAATACTTTTTGATGGTGTGATTATAAGTGTTAAAATAACAATGTAAAGCAGTAATGACATAGCAGGTGCCAAAGCCAATCTCACTTCTGGACCATAATGTTATTTCTAAAGCCATTGCACTTGCACACATCCCATCTTTGATCTTCTAGGAACGCACCACCACATCTGTGGATTGTACAATACTGTACATGGGGTTGTTTAACCAATCTTGAGTTATATTCAATATTCCCAAATGGAAAAAGTACATTGTCTTTCTTAGTGAACTGTTTGGAGGTGGTATAACACTAAGTTTTGTTGTTTAAATTATGTAAGCTCCAGTGTTTGGTGCTTTCATGAATTCACCTATACAAACAAATGTGCATTGCACTAACATCCCGCACAGTTCCACAATTCCAGAATTTGACATTTAATTAGAGTTTAAGTACATTTTATGCTTAAAAAGCTCTGATTTTCATCATAAACCTAATGTCCTACTTCCTTCTCTATCATTATCTCTCTTTTGTGTTTTCCATCAGAAAAAAAGGCATGAAACTTTAGATTTTCATTAAGTCTGAATAAGGTTTATTCACAGCTTTAATTCTAGTATTTTTCCTTAATCTCCTATCCATCATATATAGCCCATTAGGAGCATCTCTTCAAAGCAATATAGAATCTGTATAAACGTACAAGCAATACTACTAATAATACAGCGTATAAACCAGTCAGCCTTAACATTTAATTAAGTGAATAATATTGATTATGTATTGGGATACACTGTATAAGAAAGCAAGTGAACAATCAGTTCTTAAAGGTGATCATTTGATAGCAGGAAAACTGGACAAGTGTAATGATATAAGCAACTCTGACAAGAGACAATTTATGATGCCTAGACAACTGGGTTTGAGTTTAAGTTTTCAACTGGCATTAATTAGGTTAATAATGTAGTTCTTCAAGGAAAAATAAAGAGTGAAACAGCAAAGAAAACAGAGTTACTGTATGTGCATCACTAATGCCCCAGACTAGCTGCCTGTTGGGTTGCATAGCTACTGTACAGAATCGGTCAGCTACAGAATCGGTCTGGTCTGATGAATCAGATTTTCTTTCATATTATGTGGATGACTGTGTGTGTTTGGGCAACTTACCTGGTAAGGGATAACACTAGAATGCCTTATTGGAAGAAGGCAAGTCAATGGAGGAATGTTCTGGGCAAATGTGCTGCTGGGAAACCTTGGGTCCTAGCATTAATATGGATGTTAATTTAACATATACCAACTACCTAGCCATTGTTATCAACCGAGTACACCCCTTTCATTGCAACAATATACTGTAATGACAGTGGCCTTATCAGCAGGATAATGTGCCCTGACATACAGCAAACATTATTCAGGAATGGCTTACGAAACAGACAGAGTGACAAAGGTTTTAACTTAGTCTCCAAGTTCCCCAGATCTCAATCTGTAGGTCTGTAACAATCCATTCCATTGAGACCCCACCTTACAACTTACTGGACTTAAAGGATCTGCTGCTAATGTCTTGGTGCCAGATACCACACAACATCTTCAGAAGTTTTGTGGAGTCCATGCCCCAGCAAATCAGAACTGTTTTAGTGGCACATGAGATACCTACAAAATATTCGTCAGGTGGTTTTAACACTTTTGTTGTACAAAGTGCACAACATGTTTGATCCTCAGATGCAGCAGAAGACCACGTGCACCTCCACCCCTTTCACCAAAGAACTAGACTGGGCCCCTGAACTGGAAACCTGTTGAATCTCCATTTCTAACATGCAGGTGAAAGGGTCAGAATTTATCATCAACAAAACCAGATCAGTCTGGCCATGGTGATGAACAGCTTCTTAGAACATCTTGTATGCCTTAATACAAATCAAGCATTGTAGGAATGTCTCACCCTTTCTGTTGTACTGGACACATTCCTTCATTTCTATCATTCTGGCCATCATATGGTTACTTCCATCATGGTAACAGGCATTTCCACTAAGCACAGTTCATCTCAGTCTGGTTCCACAAACCAGATTGTGATGCAATCAACACAACATAGATGAAATTATTGATGGAATAATTCCAACACCTTGTTTAATAATTGCCATCAAGAATTGAGGCTGATCTGAGCAGAAAATTTGTCCTCCCCAGAATTGTATCTGATTGGGTGTGTGTATGTACCCTGCGGTGCTTGTACCCTGGATTGGCATCCCATCCAGTGTGTTCCCTACAAAGGGTAAAGGGTTTGGATAATGGATCAATGGATGGACGGATCACTCTACCATAGCATGCAAATGTACTCACCAAGACATATTTCCCCAAGCAGAATTTCAGTAATTCCAAGTTTACATTTTTATAATCCATGTTGTAGGCAAGATGTCTGAAATTTGGGCTTTTGGCTCTAGAAGATGCAATGTTGTCAAACAATCATCTCCCCTGAAACTGCTTGACCTTTTTCCAGGCTGCATCTCAAAGTCAGAGCTGGCGGCATGCAGCTTGTCTTTGCACATTCTCTCACATCTCACTCTTACAGCAGCAGCATGAACGGTGAAAGCCCCAATAGTGGTCTGTTGTTTATTTATTAATCTGGATATATTTATTGGTAGTTATTTTTCTCTGCACTTGTATTTATGCCCCATGAACAAAAATGTAGTGTAGCTTCTGGTGCTCATAAGTCAAGGAGAATGATTAATTTGTACCATTATCACATGCACCCAATGATTGAAACAAAGTGTCTCCAAATTACTGAATCAGCGTTCGCTTGTGTGTATAGCACGAGTTAGTCAAAGCATTTGGCGAGTGAAATGTCAGTGACAGTGATCAGTTCGCCTGGGGTAATTTATGGTTCTCCTAAAAATAAAGAGCCATTAGCCTTGCGCCTCTCGCTGCGCGGCAGCTGGGCCAAGGGCTACAGTCTGTGCGGCACGTGGCACAGGGCGAGTCGAGCACAGGGGTAAGCTGGCAGAGGTGGAGGAGGAACGCTGAAGTATGACCACCGCCTGCTGAATCTCACGCTGGGATCATCCTGATTTAGTCACTCTTCTCAGAACGAGAAGGTCACCCAAAGAGTGCTCAAATGGAAGAGGGAGTAAAAGAGAGGAGGAGAAGGAGCGAGTGCTAGGGCAAGGGAAAATGATGAAGATATCACACCACAGGAGATTTGAGTCATAGCTATCAGCGAGGAGAAAAAATATTTCTGAGAAAGTAAAAATAAAGCAATTAAAACAACTTGTGACACATAAAGCATGCTAATGAAACAAAGTGGTTAGATTTCTAGTGGAGGACAAAATGGTTGCTTTTTATAAAACTTGAAATAAGACCCCATGATTCTTGTTAAAATGTGAATTATTAATTTTTTATTTTTTCTCTTCATGAGAATTGAGGGCATGATTCTCTCACACGATTCTTTTTTTCCAACCAAAATCTTTCATGGCACTCAAATAAAAAAGCAAATACTGTCTATACAGGACTTTTAACACTCTTGTAAGATTAAAAAAAAAAAAACCTGAACATAAATAGCATGTTTACTCTGATTAGAAAGAGTAACTAATATATAGCACCTGTGCTTTTTGGATACTCAAACAACTAGTACTTCATCACTGCAGGCATTAGTTATATATTATTATTAGTTTTATCAGAATTCGATACATGTCAAAGTTTTATTTCTCTATGTTAACATACAGTACTTCTAGTATGCTTCTAGTATAATTCTGGGTTCTTAAAGTCTTTGTGTCTCTCTACACATATACGTACATATATGGCATTGTTTGGGTAAGCTTATCCAATGTCACAACATTTATTCCCATCCAGAGACGTATTAATGTCTCTCAAAGATTTTGTATTAAATGATGGACCACTGCGTTAAGGCTTCTGCTGCACATCTTAAAGGTTCTCAAATGGGTTAAGGTCTGGACTCTGTGGTGGCCAATGCATGTGTGAAAATAATGTTCAATGCTTCCTGAATCACTCTTTCACAATTTGAGCCTGATGGATCCTGGCCTCGTCAGCTTGGATTATGCCCTTGCCACCAGGGTAGACAAAAAAAAAAACAATTATGGAAAAATCTGGTCATTCCATTTATTCAGGTCATCAGTTGACTTCATGTCTGTGTCTAGACCTGACCAACAGAAGCAACCCCAGATCATACCTCTTCCCCTAACATGCTTGTACAGTAGGCACTACTGCCTCTCTTCTTACCCTGATACACACATCACCTGGAACAGGGTAAAGCTGGATTCATCAGACCACATGACCTTTTCCCAGTGCTCCACAATCTATTGTTTATGCCCTCTAAAAAAGTAAAAACCTTTTTACTGATTAGTGTTTTCTTAAGCTCCACATCTGCTTGGTCCCAATCCCTGGAGTAACAATATAAAATAACACATACGTTCATCAAGTATGTATTAGCTGATAAATGCAACAAAATAGGAAAATATAATGGTTTGACATGCACATTAAGGCGGACACTGAGAGCATTGAGAGGAGCCAATCAGAAACACGTCATCAGAATGAACCCCCTGGTACATTCTGAATAAATAAATCCAGCTCAGGTTTGTTTGGATGAGCTGTGTCGATCTGATCTGCTGAGCCTTGGCTTTATGCACACTGACACAAAATGTGCAAACACACCAGTACAGCAACCTGAAGCTGCTTTTGTGCTTTTCCTTCCATTCATATTGGTTATACTGATCATTGTAAAAGAGAGAATCATCCTGCCTTTCTTCTCTCAGGCAATCCTCTGCTTCTGAACTCATCCACCCGGCCTGAGCAGACCTACAGCTTCCGAGACTCTGTGGGGAAGGAGCTGTTCAACCCTCTGCCCAATACCACGGCCAAGGTCCAGGGCTCCTTCACGGCCGAGTACCATGCCAAGACGTACCCCGAGGGCTTGGCAACACCTGTGCACACCAACAACGGACCCTACAACTCCTCCAGAAATCTGAGGAGTAGTGGCATGTTTGGACACCAAGGAGGACGACTGGTCATGCCAAATTCAGGTACCGCTGTGGAGATACAGCACAGGCTCTGTGAGCTTTCTTTACTGTTTTTTTTTTTTTTTTTTACTTTTTTCTGTAGTGCAGATAGTTGTGGTGCTGGGAAATCCGAAATATCCAAAATCTGTTATCATATTGATATCACGACTATAATTAGTTTATACATTTACAAAGATGCCATGGTTAAGTGGAAGATCAGCGTTCAGAATGTTAAGGGGAAAGATTTGTTAGTTTGCTTTTGAGTGTATTTATTTACTTGTTTTGGTTTAGTAAGTGCATGTTTATTTATTTATTTTTGAATGCGCTAGCTAGGGATGGGACTCACCAGTCACCTCCCAATACGATATTATCACGACACCGCAGTGCCAATTTGATTAAAATTGAGATTCTATAAGAATCATAATTTTATAAATATCTCAATTCCATATTACAATTTTAATCCTTTGTTTAAAAAAAAGTTTAATGATTAATTAAATGTAGTCCATTCCTTAAAAATCAAGTGCAGCATTTAAACACAAAGAACTTCAAATACGAGAGTTTAACATTCAACTGAGCGGCGCGTATACCCACCAGTAGGATTATAAAGAAACAGCACAGCATTTTATCTCCTTAAATGCCTCCAAAGTCTCAAAACTCAACTCGACAGTGAGTACGCAGGCGCATGTGGCTTCTAACGAACGCGTTTTTCATCTAATTAGCACAGTGTTTTTTGAGACTTGTGTAAGCATGTGAAATGAGTTGGTTTGAGACTAATGAGTGGGTTTGAGACTAATGAGTTGGTTTGAGACTAATGAGTGGGTTTGAGACTAATGAGTGGGTTTGTGACTAATGAGTGGGTTTGAGACTAGAGTTTGGCGGAAAAGGCAGTTCGGAGGTTACACCATAAAAATGCATTACTATCTTGCTTATTTTTTATTTTCTTGTTTGGCTTCTTATTTACATATTGGATTGTTTGATTTATTAGTCTATCTATTTATTTATTTATTTAAACATTGACTTTCTTGTTTATTTAGCAGTTTTTAAACATTTTCATGTTTAAATTTAACTGCTTTTTTTTTTTTTTTCTTTATTTGTTTTCATGTTTATTTCTTTCCTTATTTATCTGTTTCCATCCATCCATCTCCATCTAGGAACCTCCGTAGTCCAACTAGGGACTGTGGAGGCCAATAGTGATCAACATTGTATTTATTGTTATTTGTACGATTGCGGTAGGACCTCCGGTCAACAATCACACACACATTCATACACATTCACACACTACAGGGCAATTTGGAAACGCTAATTAGCCTAATCTGCATGTCTTTGGACTGTGGGTGGAAACCAGAAAACACAGAGGGAACCCACCAAGCATGGCGAGAACATGCAAACTCCATGGACACAGACGTGGGGATCAAACCCAGAACCTGGAGGCGCAAGGCGACAGTGCTAACCGCTAAGCCACTGTGCCGCCATTTATTTGATTATTTGCACAATAATTTATTTTCCTATAATTTGCATACTTTTTTGCTTAGTTTTTTAGCTGGATCATTGCATGGCACTCCTAGCCTCAGGTCAGTATTATTAGTGGGAATAGGAAGTTATGATGATCCTTAAAGGAAAACAAAACGTGCCACAGTACCGCTGCGCTCTTCTAGCTGTCTAGCTGTTTAATAGCGCATCTGAGCCTAAACAACTTCATTACAGCTTTGAATCTAATTGCTTCAGTTTATGTTTTTAAGCCTTTAGCCAGCACACAGACGTGATATTGTTCTCCCCCCAGCACTGCTAACCCTTTCCTTATGATAGACAGCCAATCTCAGCATCATTAGCACAAACCCACTGCAGAAAGCGTGATGAGACATGTTTGATTTAGCCGCAACAATCACAGTTTTCATTGGCTAATGAGAAAAAAGGTCAAGAGTTCACCAGGCCTGCTTTCTCTTCTGAAGGGTACTTCAGTCGTCTTTAGAGTCACAGTGTTTGTGTGTGTGTTTGTGTGTGTGTGTGATTGATTGAATGTCGTGAAGAAGTTCAAAAGCACTCCAGTTGTTATATTCTACAAGGATATTTTCGAAAGCATGATTACATGCAAAGTTTTAGATAATGGGAAGGAAAACTTTTTTTTTTTTGGTAACTAAAAAAATAAGCAGCTTTAAAACTATTTTCAAAAAACAAACGTAAGAAAAGGCAAAAGGAGATGAGACAACTTACTAACGCTTTTTATATTTTTCTTGTTAGAGCACTTCTCTCTCTCAGCCATTATCAGTCATTAAGGACAACAAACATCCCGTGACAGCACAGAGAAATGACCTTGAAAACACTCGGTCCTGCTCCTTCCTTCATTTTGTGTCCCTTTGTCTCTGAAGTGGCCGCAGTATTTATAGAGACTGACCTGTTTCATGGATGTTCCATAACATTAAGACTAAGCGTAGAGTATATAGTCATGAAAGAGCAAATCTTTGTGGTACAAGATGCTCGTTTGACTTTATGTGTCTCACAAATTGACCTAAGACGGCATAATAATCATAATCATGAAATCTAGCGCTATTCTATTCTATCATTAACCTTTTATATAAGCAAGAAACTATACAGTACTATCAGAGTCATGCATTTTTAATGAAAAAATGACATTCACTACATAGATTGATATATCACTTCTTTTCAATGTGTTGTTTTGTTGTTAGTGTAAAACCCATACTTTTTTCTTTCAGTTTTTGTACTGTATTTTTACTTTTCTTGGTCCAACCAGTAAGCCTGCTAGGGGGAAGGGAGGGGTGCAAACTTTCACACTCAACTCGTTGTTCAGCACTCCTACGTAGAAAAACATTACTTATTAGAGCCCTTCGGGTTTCAGAAGGTTGTTTTAAAACATTCAGCATTGAAGTGTGAAGCACAAATCATTAATACTATTTCTATTGTATTAAATCCCCCTGTTATTCTCATTACCCAAATTAGTATAAAAACAGATTCCTGGTTGGATTGGTGGAAAAAAAAAAAAAAACTTTCATTATATGTTCTTGTAACTTTTAAAAATCATCAACTGTATATTCAAGAGAATGATGAAGTTTTGGTCATGCAAGCATGGCGTTTATTCAGAGTGAAGTGCGCTTTCATTGTCATTCATCGTATTCATCGACTCGCCGAAAGTTTTCGACTCGCTCCCGCGGCTCTGGCGTGCGAGCTGACGGCAGCTGTCTGGCGTGTTGTTTGTGCAGGAGTCAGTCTCCTGGTGTCCCATGGGGCGATCGCCGAGGACACGTCCTGGGAAATGTACATGCTCATCGATCAAGGAGAGTCCAGGTGAAACAAACTCTCTTTCTTTTTCTTATCTAAATACAAATCAGGTTGTTTTTATGTTGTTGTTTTTTTATATATACCATACACTTTGTATCACATCCATTTCTGTGTGAAAATCGTATGGTGTACTATATACTGTGAAACACAGAAAACACAATTCTATTAGAAACCAGGCAGGAAAACAAGGAGGACAGAAACAAGACGTTTAACAAGTTGAAATTGCAACATAAACATGCAAGAAGGGAGAGGAGGGGAAGAAAAAAAAAAACAAGACAGAATCCTGATGTGCGTGTCCAGGAGTTAGAAAGCACAATTAGCCCCTGCATGAACACCAATTTGAAAAGGCCAAGTGGCCTCATGTGTCTCCAAGGAAACACATTTTTGTGTCTTCACCCTCCCTGGTTTGGTAGACGATAGAGGGGATTTAGCTTGAGGATGGGAAATGGATGCCGTTAAACATATGCAAGACCTAGTGTAGAAACAGGAAGGTTTTATATATATATATATATATATATATATATGTGTGTGTGTGTGTGTGTGTGTGTGTGTGAACGGACTGCCTTGAAAGACATTGCTTATAATAGGCAAGGCAAATTTATTTGTATAGCACATTTCAACATTACAATGGTAATTCAAAGTGCTTTACATAAAAGAGAAGAAGATAGTTATAAAAGAAATAGAAAATAATAGCACTCAAACTTTTAAAATTATTTAAATTTGATTTAAAATAAAAATAAAAACAGCTCGTAATGACACTTTTAAAACTACTTAAAGTTTGACTTAGAAACCGTTAAAAAATTATATAATAATAATAATAATAATAATAATTAAAAAAAATAATAAAGTAAATATAAAATAGATAATTTTTTTGCTGTTTATTCCATGATGACAAAGTGAATACCCAACTCATAACAGTAGTGGAGACATTGATGCAAAAGCTGGACGCAAAGTTGCACAGCTAGAGTTAGAGCTATAGATCCACGAGAAAGCATTAGCATGAAATTTAAAGCTTTGGAACCTGATGTTTTTATCAGAGTATATAAATGATGATTGGAGAGAGAAGGACTGACTGGAGGGCTAAAGCACTGCTGCATCATTCTCTTTAGGTAGAATAACCATCAATTTTTAACCGAGGTCAAGATCTCATCCAAGTTGGAGACATGCGGAAATAGCCCACATGCCATCATCATGATTGAAATGGTTTAAACGAAAAATTAAACACACCAACACGAAAAGTCAATTCCAGACCTCCAGTTTACAGTACTTTAAACCTGAACGATGTTCTCTATTGGTTAACACGTTCAAGGTTTGCAGCGAAATTAAGTGCCACCTGAATATAATTCCTGATTTCTTATTAATTTTTGTTTACTTTCCTGTGTCCTTGGCCATTAAAGTAAAATTTCGTTTTTACCCAAAATAATTTTCTGGTTTTGTTACTGTATGACTAAATCATACAGTACTGTCATGCCGAGCACAAGAGGAGGACTTTACAGTTCAGGTCACATTAGGTGAAAAATCCTACAGTTCCATGAGATCACCCCCTGTCTCCTCTCCTGCCTTCCTGACCTTGTGTCTTCTTTCTCTTTCGTCTTCCTCGGTTCTCTCCATTCCCACTATCACGAGCACACAACAGATGGTGTAAGCGCTCTCCTCTCCAAATCGCAGTCTCTCGGCAGGAGATCGGCGAGAAGATAGTTTTTTTCCCCTTCGCCCTCGTGAGTCGAGTCACAAGTGCCTTCTGGAGGCGCGCGTGTTTTTGCATGTTCCCTCCTTTAATTGGCTTAAATGACTTTAGAGCAAAGATCAAAGCACGGCACAGCCACCTCACTCCACTGAAGCCCGTCACATGGGAAAGAGCGTTTAAAACAAGTCTCAAATTAGAAGTCTGTCCTCCCGAGACACTTTAAAGTCAAAGCAGATGAAATGACGCAGCACATCGTTCAATTAAAAAAATTTTTAATCCATATATTCATACAGATGTGTGTGTGTTTGATGAAATGTTGCTCAGGATTACGGGGCAAGGCATAAAACAACACAGCATTAATAACAAGTGTGAACATTAGTGTGGTAATGTATAAATCTGCTTTGTTTTTAAACAACATAATGAAATATTGACATAAATTTTAAGTAAATTCTGATCAATTATTATAAAAATCAACACAGAAGAACACATTAGGCTTTCATCCTGTGACTCTCTTTCTCAATAATATAACCCTGATTCATATTTCTTCTTTTGAAATGTCAAGAATATATTTGTATTGCTCTACAAATCCTTTCTTTGTAATTCATATTAAATGAAGTTCATTTATTCCCAAATTAAGCATAGTGACTACCCCATGATGGCTGTGTTTCATCTCCGCTGAAGAAGAACCAGCATGGCTGTCATCGCTCACTCCGTATGCAGCCTTAAAAGGGAACAAGGGCAGATGGGAAGCAATTACAATTCACGAATGCAAAACGGAAGCGTTATGAGTCATGCACGGACATAGATCGAGCATTTTATTAGAAATGGAGAAGGTTTGACCTTAAAGATGTGCGAAATCACAAGTAAATCTTTTGTCCACTGATGCCACTATTGGTTTTGTTCTATCACTGCAAAAATAATAATAAAAAAAAAACCTCTCAGGACACTAGTGTATGGTACACTGCCTGACCAAATAAAAGAGATTACTTAAATGCTTGGTGAAATTGCATCATAACGATTCGACAGCAAAAATCACAGCTATGTTTAATAGTGAAAGTCAGAGCATTTACAAATGCATAAATACTCACAGAAATTGAACTAAAAAAACACCAGGTCAGGTCTAGATTCAGCAGCATTATGTGGTAATAAAATGAAGTCAGCTGGAGATCTGCATGTACTGAATGGCCAGGTTATCACATCTGTGGAGATTTTCTTCTCTGTTGGCACGGACATATGCCAGGATTATGAAAATGTGGTTTTTGGGAGCGTGAGGAATCATTTTCACACATGAACTGGCCACCAGGTTGCAATCCGCCATCAAAGCTAAAGGGGGTTGAATGGAATATTAGTGTGTAAAATTTTTTGGACAGGCAATTTGATGAGGTAAATGTAATTATACAACACTATAGTTCTGACTTAGTAATCTGACTGCATGAGAGGTTTAAGTGTTGATAATGGATGGTAACAGCACTGAGACGTTAACTATATGTATCAATCCGTGTCACAGTTGCTCTAATAAACATAAAGAATATATGGGTGAAAGTAGGCCTGTGAGGTCCACACTTCTGAGGAGAGACCAACTGCCTGGTCAAGCCTACATGCAGTCGCAGAAGCACTTTCAGCAGGAAAACACATCTGAGAACGTTGTCCATGTTGTTTTTTTGCCTAAGGCGCAATACAAAGATAACTAGCTTCCAACTCGGGCCCAAATCTTGAAACCCCCCCTCACCCCTAATCAGGTGCACTACATGGTATGTGGAACAAGTAGATTGTATATCCTACATAGCACACTAGCTTTCCATTTAACACTGTTTGCAATTCAAACACAGAACCCGTAAGTTAATGTAGCTGATATTCTAATGCAGAATAAGTGGAAAGAGGTATAGAAACTTTGGAAATTACCAGGACTGTCCACCACCTCCATGGTTTATTCTCCTCACCTTTTGGCTACATAGCAACAGGAAGCATTTAAACTACTTTCACCCCTGTTACTTACACTAACAAGGAAGGATATGTGTTGGTGGAGCAAAATAACTGGACAAAGAACTTCTAAATAATAATTCCATTGTATTTCTTTAAATAAATTACTTTTAACTTATAGTTTGTTACAGCTATTCCTTACTTAATAGCTAAATATGTTTGGATCCAAACCGTACAAATAATTTCATACCTACAGTATTGTACATATCTGTGTGGCATCCTGGGTCAAAAAATTTGTATGTATTTGTATCCTGGGTAAATGTTATCGTAAAAGTGTGATTACCTTCTCTTAATTTCAGTAATGGCTACTGTGATTCATCTATATAAACAAAAAGATTTTGTCTGTACAAAACTGTCAGAACTCGCTCTTTTAATTATATCTTTACGTTTTACACATTGGAGGATCCGAAACCAGTCTGGGAAAAAATTTGGTCTGTTTATCTTTCCAGCTGATTTTGAACTTTGGCAGTACATACAGTAGGTATTTCACTTTTTTTTTTAAACCTGCACCATAATGAAATCAAATTGTTAAGAAGGGATGTTATGAGCACTTATGTGCCGGATTATGTCACAGAATCTAGCACTTGTTTTTGTTCCTAATTTAGTGCTTTGTATCTCAAGGTGAGCGTGGCTATATGTGTCACTCAACAGAGGCAATCAACTCAATAGTTTGCTATGTGTAGGCACAGTTCTGCTTAAGACACAAAAACGATGGTAATGCGCATACAAGCTGCCAAAATCCTTAAAATTTTTTCTTTTTTTTTTTTTTTTTAAACGGAAGTGCGACACAGCATGGCCTGCTCCAACCAAATGGAAAGTTGACTAACGGACAGATCAAATAATATTTATTTTTCCTCCGGGACGTTTAAAAGTTTACATTTAAAAGTTTGTTCAAAACCATGTCCCAAAATGTCCTGAATGTCCTCTGCTAATAAGAAGCAGTGATGTGAAGCGCCATTATGAGATAATTGCTATAAAAATCTATATTACAACATAATTTTATCATCTATTAAAATAAAAGAAAGGTTTTGTCTGTACGTTGGTTAGGACTCGTTCTTAAATGATATCTTTACGTTTCATACATTGGATGATCCGAAACCAGTAAAAATTTTCTGTCTGTCTGTCTGTCTGTCTATCCAAGAGGTTTAGTCACACCATTATGCAAAACTAGCTGGACAGAATTTAATGACAATTTGGCAGTCCTTAGGTATCTGCCTGAAGTTAAGCCTGCGGCATAAATGAAATCAAAATGCTGAGTAGAAGTGAAGTTATGAGCAGTTATGTGCCAGATTATGTCACAGCATCATGCAAAACTTGCTGGACAGAATTGAATGAAACTTTTGCAGTACTTATATACCTGCGTGAAGTTAAAACTGCACCATAAGTGAAATCAAAATGTTGAATAAAAGTTATGATGTTATGAAGAGTTATGTGTTGGATTTAATACTTGATACTTTCTACTTTGCGTAAACAAGGTGTAAGATACTCAAGCTTACAAAATTGTATTTCTTTGTATTA
The DNA here is from genome assembly GCA_030068045.1 of Platyallabes tihoni. NCBI lineage: Eukaryota > Metazoa > Chordata > Actinopteri > Siluriformes > Clariidae > Platyallabes > Platyallabes tihoni. Next base: position 4,416,629 of record JAQQZS010000014.1, on the reverse strand, counting down.
ATAAGTTAGACAGAGAGTTCTGCTGTACAGAAAGACAGGCAGACATGTACTGTATGTGGCGATAATAATATCACTGATTACATAAAAGCTAATCAGATTATTTTTAGCTTTAAATCTTTTAACTCTTTAAGTCTTTACCTGTCAATAACAGGTACTTACGCTAGTACTACATAACCACTCTTCACAAACATGGTGAGCAGAAAAGCATTTTTAAAAATCTTATGTCAGATCTGCTTCATCAGCAGATGATTATATCAAGTAGATGTTTGTTAAATTAATATATTTTATATGGCTATCGCAGAGGGTTCCTTTCACTTTTTCTCTCTCGCTATCATAAAGACAAAACTGACATGATTCTGACTGGATTATTATTATTCAGCCGATGTTGTCAACAGTAAACAAGCGTTCTTAGATTTGGGAAAGGTTGTTTAAAAGATATTTCCCTTGCTTACTCAGGCACATTAGGTCGTAAGCTTAGTCGAAAGTTTCACAGATGGGAGCTGGTTTAAACACACCTGTGTGACCTCGAGTGATGTTGCTGTGGAGTTGTAAAAGTTTAAAATTGGTGCAGACTAATTATACTTTTGTAATAACATTTGACAAAACCGGTGCAATAACACCCACTTCAGACTAACAGTACACATGGTGCTGGAGGATTTGGGATTTGCCCAGTCGTTTCCCTTCCCTGATCCATCACTTTTTTCGGCTTCTAAACAGACTCGTTCTCACCTGTAGTGAGAGCGCGCTTCTCTCTCTCTCTCTCTCTCTCTCTCTCTCTCTGTCTCGTTCTCTACTCCGCCTCTGAAGCCATCATCCATGAAGCTGTCACTCAAACCCTTCTTTGGCCAGGAGGGAGCGGTGGAGAATTGAATTTTCCTCTCCCACTGTCAGATAGCGCACATCGAATGCACCTTCGCTCTGCAGCATAATAGGAATCCATTAAAATCCACCAAACACAATCGTTCACGGCTGCCACCTAAAAGGTGACTTCCCTCTGAGATATTTTTAAAGCCCATCAGAAATAAGATTATACTCTATTCCCAGGTTTTTGTCCCGTGTCAGCGTTTTAGTTCATCTATTTGTTTACCGGTTTGCCTGTTTGTTGTTTCTCTAGAGCTCCTCCGCGTTACGTGTCACGACAAGGATTTTTACCCAAGTCATTAACCATGTCGATATTAAACATATGTATATCAGTATGTGAGAGGTTGTTTGCGGTATTAAAACCCACACCTCCGCTCTATCAGATATCCATTAAACCCGAGACCCCGTCAGGAGCAGCGCGGCCACTAATGGCTCCCTTTCATTCCTCGTTAAGTCTCGCAGGGATGAATCATCCGTCACTTTGAATAATGTACCTCATTACGGAACCTGGCTAGCTCTAGCAACAGACTCTTGACAGTAATGTGGAACAGAATCATGTCGAGGAAAGATGATGAGGCGCTTTAGATGCATCCTGTCTCGCAGGTGGCATCGCAGTCTCAATTTTGGCTCAAACGCACGAGGTTTGGTTCAGATATTGAACGCTAATTACGATTGTTTGGTTGAAAAGCAGTCCAGGAATTTGACATGGACTCATTTCAGTGTTTCATCAAGGATGGATTTCCTCAGAGTAAGTCGAACCGCACTGTGACGCAGCTCAAAAACACGATCTTGGCTGGCTTCAAGTGGCTCAGAGTAAGCACATCTTAGCCTTCACCATCCCTAGTAGGTTGTATGTAGGTTGTAGGTTCTATTCAGTAAGCAGAATTTTTGCCTCCGCTTTGAAGGGGTTTTATTCGCATATCCCTCCAAGTGTTGTGACAAGTTCTCATTGGCATCTCTGGTCCTTAATTGTGCCAAACCAGGACATGTGAAGTGCCATCGAGGCTCAGGAGCGCTCAGTGATTGAATAAAGAGTCAAGCTAGAGGTTATTAAACAAAAAAAAAAAAAAAAAACACCTGAAATAATGAACGGTTTCTCCAGGAAGCCATCATGCATGAAGTATGAAATTGTTAATATAAGTGAGTGGGCACAGATGAATAGGCTGATTGACAGTTATGGTCCTTGTTCCCTCTCAGGAGACGTTGAACTACATCTCAGCGGTGAATTCTGAAAAGCCTTTTATGCTTCAGATACAACCTAGAGAACTTAGAAGAAGTTAGCACTAATAAGATATTATAAAATTCGAATATTTAACGGGTGTTTGCCTTGCCAAATAGGTTCTTGTTAGCAGAGGTCAAAGAGGATGAAAAAAAAAATCTGAAGTTAATTATTTGGCATGATTTTTCTTTCAAAGTCTTTCACAGTGTTCATTTGGAAACCGACCTTATGCATAGTAATTTATTGAATAGTGATTATAATATAAACAAGACAAAAGTCCAGTTTTGTTTCAATAAAATAAAATAATAATATTTTATATATACTGTTTACCAAGAATGCTAGGCGATTTCCTTCCATCCCTTTGTCCTGAACTTTCATGAGCCTTTGTTAACTTGTCCTTAATGGGCCCCGTGTCGTGTTTCATGCACCGTCACAAGGAGAAGACGCGAAGTGATGATAATAAGCTGGAAATTATACATAGAGTCTTATGAATATGCAGCAGCCATTAAATGATTTGCTCCCAGGTGCCCTTCGCGAATCAGCAGCTTTTTTTTTTCCCCTGCAGAATTATGGGCCTCTCGGCAAAAACACGCTTCCTTTAATGATTTCAAAGAGTGCTAACTTGGCAGTTGGGGTAATTGTTTGTGCAAAATCATGTGGATTCTTCACAGAAAAACAGTCCTGTTGATTTGTTTTATTTCACCTGATTGTTAAATCCAGCCAGATTGGAGGATGTGAAGTTGTAAAAAGTCTCCCACAAAGCTTTTTAACCCTTCTTTAACGCTTAGAAACACTGTTTAGCAATGCCCCAAATTATATCTCTATTTCATATCAACTTAAAATGCTTGTAATTTAGAAAAGTAGATGATCAAAACTCTTTCTCTTGCTTGACGAACCTCAAGAAAAAACACTAACACCAGTACTTACTGTAGTTTCAGGAGCAGTTTTAGCACTTTTATTTCACTTTCCGGACATAACTATGGTCTCTGTGGAGTTTTTAAAACTGTTGAACCCTGGCTTTACATGAATTAATTTTTTTTTTTTGTCTTGTCATTTTTTATATGCACAGCGCAACATCATTAGAGAGATGTGAAATCCTGTTGGGGCCAGAGGTCACATACGGCCCCCCAGGCCTCAGCCTGACCTCCCCTGTTGCCATGACGATAGCCCACTGTGCTGAGGTCATCGTCGAGAACTGGAGCGTCCGCCTGAAGAAGAAAACGAAGGACGATGAGTGGGAGGTATGAGGTGTCTTCCCCCCCCTCCCTCGACCTCGGCTTCATTTGAAATTCAGATTGGCAAGCAGAATGGCTGTCTTTGATATATCATCCCGCCTCTCACGCCTTGCAAGGTTCGGGTTATCTTTTAAAAAAAAACACTGCAAAGAGAAATGCGTGTACATCTCCAATCCACAAAGCAGAGAGCGTGTTTCCTGTCAGATAAATGAAGAGAAATGGAGATAGAGCTTCTGTTATATAATAGAAGTTAAAGTGTCTTACAGAGGCCAGTAGAGAGAGGACTTTAGGGACATTACTCAAGGACACAATAACAGTAGAGGAAATTTACTGGAGGGAATCAAATTCAAGTAATTTAGCTGCTCTAATTAGCACAACAATCAGAAAAACTAGTTTTAAACTGTAGTAAGTGTGGAGAACTTAGCTGTAAGCTAGTCAGATACATTAATTGTAAAGAACATAGTTATCAGCTAGTCAGATACATTAATTGTAAAGAACATAGTTATCAGCTAGTCAGATACATTAATTGTATATAACTTAGCCGTAAACTAGTCAGATACATTAGTTTTAAAGAACGTAGCTGTAAACTAGTCAGATACATTAGTTTTAAAGAACGTAGC